>WWET01002929.1:6069-17209 GCA_011038615.1 Limnodynastes dumerilii | reverse complement strand
CAGGTGGGTGATGTCTTTTTATTTTGCAACAAACCATCTATTTACTTGACTTTACTATCAAATTAAATGTAAAACTTAACTATTTTAACAAACGTTTTTCAGTCTCGGAACTCTGGTTCCTTAAGCTTTCTTTATCCTACTTTACTGCATTATACTTTCTATCACATCCCAAAAATCATATCCTCAACTCTAGAGCAATGGAATGGGCATTCAAACAGCAGTTAGATATTAACGCTGTGATTATAACTTGATAAACGATATAACATTTCATTTTTTTAACTGTCAGGGCAAATAATACCATATGTTTACCAGATTCCTTAAGAAGCTGTGTATAAAATAGGTTCTATTTTATTCTCAACCTGATCAATACAATCAATTAGATTCTCTGTATAGTAACTTTTGGCCTGATTGAGAAATAAGTCAGATCACAGGCAAGGAGATTAATTCGTATGGAAGGGACATCGATGTGTATGATCCTATAGTCTTGTGCACTTGACATCCCTCACACACACAGACTATTTAAACCTAGGCCCCTAGCCTAAATCTTATGCACCTGCCCCATATAAAATGAGGTGGGTGAGTAATGCCCTTACTGTGCGATTACCATGTGTTCCCCCATCAATGTGCATACAAGTACACACAGTGGCTGGGCCCTTTCTGTTGGCTGACTTCGTTCTGCACCAGAATACAACATCATTTATTCTGCTTTTTGATGTAGAAAGTTTCCAGTGTGCATTCATAACGAGCAGAATACTTAAAGTACAATATCGTTATTCTGGATCCGAAACTTTGATTCCAAATTTTGTAAATTTATACATGCTTTTGATATATAGATGTGCTTATTTGAAGTGGCTCATGACCCCAATGTCACAACTATTAAAACAGATGAACCTCAGATAATTCCATGATATAGTGTGTGTGTGTGTGTGTGTGTGTGTGTGTGTATACATAATATATTTTGCTTTCTTTAGCTTTTGTGACAACACTGACTTCCTTAATTCAGCTGTAGTTCTTTCTTCAATCCTTACACTTGTCCCTCCTTTTTCTTTTTTTCAATAGTTCCTGGTCTCAGTAGAAATGCCCAGTCTGCCTCCCCAGCACCACCTTCTATGCCAGTATATGTCGACCTTGCATACTTACCTGGGGGACCTGCTGCCCAGACCGTAGAAGAAGAGTTTTTTAGGCGTGTTCGTTCCTCTTGTTATGTTATTAGTGGAGATGATCCCGTGAAGGAAAAATTTACTCGCAAGACTTTGGATGCGTTGCTGACTGGGAAAAGTTATTGGGCACAGGAGTTGCAGGTGATTTTATTACAAATATGCGATTGATTGTAGAGCTATTCTAAACCTATAGGTTTAGGTTCATATAATTTTTTTTTTTTTTTTTTTTTTTAAATCAAATTCTATTTGATGCTGTTTAAAGGATAATAATGTTATTTAAGAATGTTTAGACAAACTGGAAACGATTCTCTAGAACACTTAGAAAACATATGAATCAGCTTAGTAGTAGTTAAAATTGTGACATTATGTTATTGTAGTTTCCTGTTTAGTTGACTTTTTGAAGAACCATAAATTTAGCAACTTGACAGGGAAGATAGAGTTCCAGCTCTAAGATAAATTTTCACAACTTTTTAATGCTTGTTATACACCACATAAAGCAGAATTTTTTTTAAAACAATTTTTTATCAAGCGGCCCAATTTAATTGACTGCAAAGAGGTGCATATTAAAATCCACCAATTTTTCTTACTGGAATAGGCGCAGTTCGTTCTTTTGCCTGTCTTTGCGAACAATTAAATTGGGCCCTATGTGATAGCACAAACATTTAGGTAATTTTATTGACTCTTATTGACTGTCCATATAAAATTGCTTGTCAGAAATAGCCTAATGGTAAATGCACAAAAAAACCCAACAATATTATGGTCCTGAGTCTACTCTCCACAATGTGCATGACCTATTAGGTTTGATGCTCAAAAATCACCAGAGTCATTTAGAAATGTTATCACCCACACTGCATGGTAAACTGAGCCAGCACAGTGTGACTTTATGGACACCTATAAACTAGCTCCCATATTCTATTTCTAGAATAAAATTATTCCATGGGCCAGATTTACTAAGCTGCGGTTTTGGAAAAGGGGAGATGTCGCCTATAGCAACCAATCAGATTCTAGCTCACTTTCTTTTTACATACTAGAAATGTCAGCTAAAATGTGATTGGTTGCTATGGGCAACAAATCCACTTTTTCAAACCCGCAGCTTAGTAAATCTGGCCCCATATCTTACTGCAATATTTTGACAAGTGTTCAGCACACAGCTGTCACTGTAGGCTGCAGAGTCCTGTTATTTTGTTCCTCGCATCCCACCCTGACCAGGGTTATTTCAATAGGGCTTCTAAATGAATACAGCACTAAGTATATTGAAATACAAAAAAATTATATGTTTGTCTTTTGAAATTAAAATGTTTATTTTTTTTTTTGTCTTCCCAGGTTACACTGATTCCAACATTTGAGTCATCGGCAGTCCGGGGGTGGTATGAGGAAACTCATTCCCTTCAACAGGTTTTGGGTATTACCGTTTTGGGCAGCACTAGCAGTGTATCAATGCAGGGAGAAACATTCCCTGCCTGCAAAGTGGAGTTTTAATCCTCTTACATATCCTGCATCTATATGCACATCGTTTATTATTTTATTTTAGAACATTTTGATACGGGGTGCTTTCTAGAATTTGGATACTCTCCTTTTTACATTGCACATGCTTGATTATTGGCAATGCTTCAGTTTTCATAGGTGGGAGCATGCACACTCCTAACAAGTGGTCATAGGCGGTTATTACTTTCTCTGGGTTACTGTAATACCACTATGTTGGGGGGGGGGGNATGCCCCTTAGTTTGGGGGGGGGGGTATTGTGGTCAGTTGAAAGACATTTCATCCACATTCATGCCAATGTTCACCGACACCTATATTGTGGTATTTTACAGATGCCAACCATTTATTTTCTCCACCTGGCGAGAAGACTGCGCTAACATTTCACTTTCAGATGTTTACAATTGTCTTGTGCATGACCAGTTGGTAGATACTGTTAAATGGTGGTATGGATGCGCCACCGCTGCTCATTGCTATCCAGTGACTTTCATTTTAATGGCTTAGACATTTCAATGTATCATTAGGATTCCTCCCCTAGAGGTTTGTTAGGGATATGTAAGTAGATTTGTGGTTAATATCCTATTACTCCCTGTAAATGTGATGGGGGAATATGTAGTAGTGGTGGTTCAATATAAGGGGATATGTCTTCTACATAGGTCAGGGGAAGTTGACAAGTACTAATTTACCTATAGTTTTTTGCTTGTCAACATTTACAACTATAATGAAGGTTACTATTTAGCTGCCCTAGTCGGTTAAGCAGGGTACTTATTTCTAAGTTGTTGAGTATCTTAATAGCACATTTTTTTTTGTTAACTGACTTCCTTACAGTCCCAACAACACTTTACAGTTCATTAATATAATGTCGATGCAAGCAGACAATTTTTTTTATTTATATCGGATTGTCTCTTACTATATAGTGTAGCCTCCTCCATTTTCCAGACAAAAGTTCATGTACTATCAGACTATTTAGCAAGTTCAAGAATAGAGAAAAGCACATATAGAACCTGACCCTGCCTATTCAATGTACAGATAGTGATTTATACAATGCTTTCTCATTCATATGGTAAGTTAAACTACATTACCATGGAGAAATAAAATGACTTAGCCTTGAGTGGTTAAGCAGTGTTGCTGCTTGCACTGAGATTCCACGTGATTTCCATTTTCAAGAAAAGGATTATACACCATTCGCTTATAGTAGAACACCAGCAATATGCATGAAAATTTCATTTCATGTCTTATGTGGTTGTGACCACTCCATCATAAAGCCGCCTCCTCTAGTCCTCGCAAGTAGCTCTATATCTTGGGTTAAGCCCAGATATATTGTCTCTATACAAGTGTCCCAATCTGTTTTGCACATGTTACTTAGGCTTTGTCATCTTCCTAAAAGGGTGTAATCTACATCTGGACAGTTTACAAGTGTCATAATACTGCTCTTAGGCTAGAATTATTCAATGTGTACAACTATATTGGGGCCAGATTTGATGAACTGTTGCTGTAAATTAGGTCCATGATAAAACTGGTCTAGCTGCAGTATCTTAAGAGGTTGTAGTTTGTATTTCAATCTGTTTTGTAAAGTCTATGTGTAAACACTAAACATTGTTCTCCTGTGATATAAAGTTATTGTAATTATTATTTTTTAATGTTATTGTAACGGTAAATGAAGCATTATTACCTCCTGCCTTCTCTTCACACACACACACACACACACACACACACACACTGTGTGGGGTGGGGTTTCTTAGACATGCTTAAAAATCCATGTTTAAAGTGCCAGTCAACCCCAAGAAGAAGCTCATTAAGAATTTAAATCCTTCATCATGGATTTGATAGATAAAATTAACATCCAGTCCTGACAAGGGGGGAAAAAGATTGGATGGATGTATGAACCGCCACAT
Organism: Limnodynastes dumerilii; assembly: GCA_011038615.1. NCBI lineage: Eukaryota > Metazoa > Chordata > Amphibia > Anura > Limnodynastidae > Limnodynastes > Limnodynastes dumerilii. Next base: position 12,675 of record WWET01002929.1, on the reverse strand, counting down.
TGTTAGTGGGGATTTGTATTGTGAATTCACATAGCTTCTAGTAGATAAGCAAATTAAAATCTGATTTCAAAACGTCTCTGGCTTTTTTTTTTTCCCATATTCCAATTAACATACATTCATTGCGAATATCAAATGTACAGTCACAATGTCTCTTTCTATTGATTCTTATTACTGTCTTCTGGGGAGTGTTGCAATCTAACTTTTTAGCTATTTGTACATTTACATGGAAATATGGATGTCGCCTCAAAATACTCTGAAGGATCTCTTGGGACAGTTGGCTGGTAACGGCTTGAATATACACTTTATTTTTGTTAGGCTGATGTAAAATCCAGTCTACTATTTATTTAAAATTTTGAACATTTTTGAGGCTTTGTCCATTTTCTTTTATTTTCCAGAAATGTTTTGTTTTTTTATTCTTTTAAATTAACATCATAAATTGCAGCATGTGCAATGTGCAAACACATTCAATGTGCAAAGAAATTTGGTCTTGCTTGCTCAAGTCTTTTTCTGGAACTTGTAGCAGTATTTGTATTTTAACCTTGAGTGGCAGAGGTTATATTTGATAAAATATCTTGGGGAGTAAATGGAATAAAAAAAAAATGTATCTAAAAATTTAAAATATCCAGAAAATATCACAAAAAAAATAAATAATAAATTATATGGGGAGTGGGTATGTATACACATGATGTCACAAATATGTAAATAAACAAGAGTTAGGGAACATGGTTCTGACAAAATATGTAAAAGAGCTAAGGATGTGATACGCTAATATTTGAACCATAGGGAGGATGCAGTGAGTGATGTAGGTGAAGAAAGTAATTTAGGAGAGAGTATTGAAGATAGAATGGACTTAGACAGTAGTTTTTGGCCTGATTCCATACTGGGTATCTGGTACACACCAAAGAAAAGGTTGACAATTTCACTTAATTTAGCTTACATGGAAAGAAACTGTACATCAAAATATCTCGCTATTATCAGGCTCAATGTATAAAGACAGAAAAATCAAGGTGTAAAAAAAAATAAAAATAAAATGTGCCTACTAAGTACAAATTGAGCTATAGAGAAAATTATCTTTTAACCATCAAGTTTTCAATATATTCTTTCATGTCTTTATTCCCTTTAAGGGATGTTCACTAACCCCTGGGTTATGAATCTGTATTAACTTTGTGTTTTTGTTTTGCCTCATGTTTTTGATCTGTATTTTTTTTCTGGGAAAATATTGTTACAAAATGTTAAAATCACATAATTTGCCTTTTTTTTGTTCCTACATTATTATTAACTTCAATAACAGTAATTTCCAGTCAATTTTGACAACCTCACAATTCACAATATTATTTTCATTAAGTTTAAGCCAAAGGCTGCAGCGAGCTGCCTGATATCTAAGCGACAAAACAGCAACACAACACCCGCCATTTTATAGCAAATCTATGAAACGTCACATAGCAGTGGCAGAAAAGAAAAGTGGAGCCGGATGGTATTGTCCTTAGACTGATTGTTGGATATTAAAATTTCACAGTTTAACAAACCGAGCACTTCAGCAACAATGACTGGCACTTTTATGGTTGATGTTCTTGGTTTGTTTGGGCTCCCACAAAAGAAGCTACCAATGGGCTTAAGGCAGCTACGCTAACAGGACGTGCCATTGAAATTATACCCACTGTCGTACAATAAAAATATATTCAATCCAAATAAAAAAAATCACATGTTCAGAGTAGTTGTAGGCTGGCCGGCCAGTCCAGGCACAAACACTACAGTGAATTGTAACTATTGTTATTCAAGTACATATAAAAAGCTCAGGCGTGGGACCAATGTAACAAATAACATTATAAATGCATATTAAGTAATTAGACCATCATGGCACAAAAGGTCACTTGTATTCCAAGACTTAAATACTCCTAAATTCCAAAAGTATGTGGTATTACATCTTAATACACTTCATAGCAAAAGATGATGCCTTAAATATCCATGGATTCTGCAAGTGAGTTGGTCCTATGTGGGATAGAGACTTGAAATCGATTGAAGGTGAAGAAACGACTATGCATAGCGGTACCAACGTTTATGGACTTTTGGATCTCTCTTGTATTCCATAGAGGATCTACTCCCTCCTACTTTTAATTTGAGGACAACGGACAGTAATTAATGTGACTGTGGGCCATCAGCTGGTGGCAGGACTTCTGATCAGGTTGCTGGAGGAAATAGACTACATAAGTGTGAGTAGCCTGCGAACCACGGGTGGCCGGCTTATAAACTGTTACTATACCACATAGGAGCTACTCACTTGCATAATTCGTTGTGAGTTTTTTTTAATTTGGATTGAATAAATATATTTATATTGAATGTCAGGGTCGTCTGTGAGTATAATTTCAGTGGTGTTCCCTCTTTATTGATTTTTTCTAATTGGTACTCTGGCTGTGCAGTCAAATGTTTTTTGGGAGCAGTTTTATTATGCTTTTATTTACTCATTGCATCATCCTGCTGGAATCCGCCATTACAGAAGTCTCTGTACTTTGTTGTAGTTGCCAGTAAAGGCCTTCCTTGTGGAATTTGTAGTTTATTTTGATAAACATCATCATTTCCATAATTTTTGGAAGAAGCCTCCTATGCCTATTGCTGACAAGTTTCCCGGCTGTGCTGAAAACTCTTTCTGAGCACACACTGGGGGGAGGGCAGCTTAGGGATTGCAAAGCGAGGTTGCCTTTTTATTCTTCCCAGTATGTAAAGTGAATGACTGACGCTTCTATTTGTAAGCTGTCATTAAAATAATCCTCCACTATTCTTTGGATGTTAATAGCAGGATCAGGTAGAGTTATGGTAAAGGTGTCAAATTTTGGGCAATTCTTTTATAACAGATGTCAAAAATTTGTGCTGACTCATCTGCATCACTGCTGAGTCTCTTGGGAAAGCTAAGTTTTGTTTCTTAGCAGCAATTGGCTGAGAAAGTGAAGGGGGAGATGTCATCTGCCACTTGAGCTGTAAACTTGCTCACCAGGAGCTCATTGCATTTTGAGATCTGGGTCAGTTGGAAGGAAAGAGAAGACATGGGGGCTGATTCAGAGTTGCGCTTACGCTTTTTTTTTTAGGTGCAAGTGTAGACCTGAGCAATATTATGTTGTACTGCAAGGGAGGCAAATTTAATTGGGAAAGCAAAATTATATTTGAGGTGAAATTTTGGTTTAAAAAGGCTCAACTCTATTTTATAAAATTAAACATAAAGCTATGCAGTATTGTATTTTCCCTGCATGTAAAAGATCTAAGATTAATTTGTACCACTTACTTTGCAAAATGGTTTAGCTGAGCTGTACACTTGCACCTGATTTACCCTTACAACCAAACTCTGAATCAGCCCCATGACTCTTAAGCCTAGGATCAAGCACAGTCACCAAAATGTAGTGATCCCATTTCATGCTGTGGACAACTCTTGGATCCTGGTAAAGCGAATACAGTACGTGATCTTAAAGTCCAACATGCTTTGCAGAATTGCTTTGTTTAATCATCTCCTTTAATTTCTTAAGCTGCTTTTCCAGAAGACTAATTAGGGGAATCACTTGACTCAAGCTACTTTACAGGTGAGTACTTTGAATAGTTTCAGCACCTTGCACAAAACGGAAAATACTCTTCACTGCAAGGTGGAATTCCACCTTGTTACCACCACTTGCTTCAGTTGGTGGCAGGGCAAATTCAATTCTTGCAGCTGTTGCAATTTACTACATGCTGTTGCTGATTTCCAAAAATGTCCTGAATTTTTTGGGCTACAGACAGCATCTGCACGTCCCCCCCCCCCACAAAGTTAATGGTGTGAGCAAAAGAGAATGTGATGGAATTCACCCCACTATAATGTTCTCACAATACTGATGGTGTTATCAGAAATCACATATCCTGAAGAGAGTCCAAGCAAGAAAAGCCATGTTGCAATTACATAGAGCAGCCTGCCTCTGAGAGATCTGGTGTTTGTTAGATGCTGTTGCTGTTCCTGCTGCCAAAGGCGATTCAACCTCCAAATGGGCTATCATTCATATAATCTTTGGTTTGCCCAGTTCAGCTTGTCCACATATCTGTGGCTAAGTGTACAGTGGGTAGAATGATATTTTGTAGCCCAATAATTAAGGCTCCTGGTACAAGTGAGGAATTGCTTGTCTAGTAAAATAGTGTCGAGATGGAATTTGGTAATGAGGACATCGGACTTCAATTAACTGTCTAAAGCCTGCTTTTTTAATGGTGGATATTGGGCACAGATCTAATGCTACATAATTGCTATGGCGCCTGTGATCCACTGCGACTGGGAGACAGCTCTCATACTTTCTTCCTCTTGCAAAGGATTGTTTAACAGTCAATTATTGTTTGAAACTACTAGTAGTGTTCTTCTTAGCACTCCATAGCAGCAGTGGGCCTAACGGTCAAGGAATCCTGGATAGGGGAGTAGTCATCTAACTTTAGCAATTTGGATGCAGGACTAACTTCAGTCACCGATGAGGATATTGATGGTGAAGGTGTTGGTGGTGTAGATTGCAGGTGCTGAGATTGAGCTTGTTATTTTTTTAGCATGAGTTTCTCATTTTCCCAAAAGCTTGACATTCATTCTGTTTAAATGGGATAACATGGATGAGGTTCCTAGATGGTTAAGCTTCCTACGTCTACTGCTTGTGGCCCTAAGAATCGCCACAAATGGCCACACAACTGTTGTCAGGATTTGGGAAAAAAATTCCACAGATGTAGGTGAATTTTTTGTCTTATGCCCATGCATGACAATGAACTTCTTATCCTAGGCAAGAACTGCTAGCACTGGTGTATGACTTGCACAAACCAATTCTTCATCATCAACATCCTCATTAGTGCTATCATCTGCTACAAATATCCCTCTTAGCCTGTTGCAAATCCAAATAGCCGTCCTCAATACGTCAAAAAACGTGCAGGGATCTGAATCAGGTCCTTAATTTCAAGCTTCTTTAAGTCTGGATTCAGCCCATAGGTTCTGTTCTTTTAATGTTTGCTTAGTATATATACCTCTATCTAAAACCAATCTGATATATATCTAAAGAAAACCACATGTGTGAAAACATCCACACCTGGCATTCGCAATCCTCCTTTACTCCTAACTAGTCGTAACTTGTTATAAGCAATCTTGAGTTTTATTTTTTCCTTGCCAAATGAACTTCAAAAATAGTTTTACATAATTTGATATCTAACCTAGATAACTGTATTGGGTGTATTTGTATTTTTCAGCAATGATTTTATGAATTTTTTGGCACCTCTACTAGAATTTGAATAACAAGGTCTTGCATCGTCATGATAGACAGAAGAAGATGCTTCACCGACAGTTGCAGAACTATGACTCCTAAATAAAGGCAAAGGCCTGAAACTTTCCTTGCCACTGCGTTTGTAGAATGGCATGTTGGCAATTTTATGTTTTGCTTTAGTAAACTTTCCCGTTACGTTTGTTTTTTCTTGAACAATGTAAAGGCTTGTTTTTGGCAATTAAGTTTTCCTGACTGAAACCAACTATGCTCTTGAGCATAGTCTTTAGTAAATTTCCTTGAAGGATTAGTATCGTGACTGGTGATAGTAGCTGGTTGGTGCTCCTTTGCTATCGACTGCTTTTTTTTTTTGGCAAATGACAACAGACTACACGTTGCGAGTCAAGGATTTTTGTTAACACAGTCGGATGAACATACTACAAAATATAAAAACACTATTTGAATAAAATAGTCCAGTTAATGATAATTGAGTCAGTGATTATTGTGAACAACACTATCAGATACACAAACTACTAGAAAATAACGCTATTTGAATAAAATAAATAAATAAAAAAGTAGCTTTTTTCAGCAAATGACAACTGAGCACACAGTGTGAGTCAGTGATGATTTCTGATTTGTGTCGCAGCCAGGATACAAATAAACTATTTGAGGGTGCATGGAGACATGACAACAATGACTACACCTTCTGTGGCTCACTCTTTGAGCAATGGTGCTGGAACTTCTGGGGAGGGATTTTTATTAGAGATGTTCACTGATGCCTGTGTTTTGGATCTGTATTAACGTCGTATTTTGGTTTTGCCCAAACCGCCCCCACGTGTTTTGGTTTTGGATCTGTATTTTTTTCAAAAATTGCTACAAAATGCTAAAATCGCATATTTTGGCTCTTTATTGTCCCTATATTATTATTTACCCCATTAACAATAATTTGCAGTAATTTCTAGTCCATTTTGAGCACCTCACAGGTAACAATATTATTTTCATGCATCTTAGGCTAAACGCTGCAGCGGGCTGGCTTGTTACTTACTATTACTAAACAACAGAGTAGCGGCACAAACACACACTGCAGTTTATAGCACATCTATGAAACATTGCCACACAGCAGTGGCAGAAAACAAAAGTAGTGCAAGTACTATAAGCGTCAGCCTGACACGGGGTAAAATGATGCAGAGTAATGTGTCAAAAAACAAAAACAGTTTCCCCAATAAACAGAAATATTAAACATGAAAAAACAATAAATGATTAAACAATACATTTCTATACATTAAAACGAACTAATGTGTCCCTGTGTGTTTATTAAACTATTGTGGTGGCTACCGTGTACTAACTAAACCTAAGGATAATGTATAGTGTAAAT
>WWET01002928.1:174763-198889 GCA_011038615.1 Limnodynastes dumerilii | reverse complement strand
GAGTTCCACTCATTCTATTCTAATCTCTACACCCTCCATAGACCTACTGCCCCCGTTGATGTGACAGCCCACCCCCTCCTTATTAAAGACTTCCTTAATAAAGCCCACCTCCCCCGACTAACCTCGTCCGCCTCTACGTTCCTCAACGCACCCATTACTGTAGACGAAATCATGGAAGCTATTAAAACTCAAAAATCGGGTAAGGCCCTGGGGCCGGATGGCTACACTGCGGCCTACTTCAAAAAATTTGCCTCCACCCTTACTCCCCATCTCCATTCTCTGTTTAACGCGATCATGGGTGGAGCCCCCTGGTCACCCATCTCCCTTGAAGCCCGCATCTCCCTCATCCCTAAGGAAGGAAAAGACCCTCATAACTGCACTAGTTACCGACCTATTTCCCTACTCAGTTTGGATCTTAAAATCTACGCTAAAATCCTAGCCACTCGTCTTAATACCCTTTTACCGTCTCTTATTCATAATGACCAGCTGGGCTTCATCCCGGGTCGCCAAGCTAGGGACAACACTAGACGGACAATTGACCTCATCCATATAGCTAATTCCCGCTCCCTCCCCAGTGTTGTCCTGTTACTCGATGCTGAGAGAGCATTTGACAGGATCTCTTGGCTTTTTATGACCCATACCCTCCAGCATTTTGGTATCTGGAGAGTATCTCCAGGCCGTCTTAGCTCTATATTCCCGACCTTCCGCCAAAACTATGATTAATGGCACTCTGACGGACTCTGTATCAATCTCTCATAGCACTCGCCAAGGCTGCCCCTTGTCTCCCCTCATTTTTGCCCTAGTCATAGAGCCCCTTGCAGCCCACATCCGCAACTCCCCTAACATCCACGGTATCAAGGTTGCTGGCCGCGATAGTAAGCTCTCTCTTTTTGCCGATGACATTCTCCTAACCCTGACTCAACCCTTAATCTCAATACCTAATCTTTTTCAGCTCCTTGACGAATATGCCCGCCTATCTAACTACAAAATTAACTTAACTAAATCAGAAGCCCTCCTCCTCAATATACCCCTCCAAGAACGGAATATCCTCTCCTCCAAATTCACCTTTAAATGTTGCCGTGGTAAGATTAAGTACCTTGGGGTCTTCATCACTGACTCCTATGACTCGCTATTTCGGGCTAACTTCCCGTCCCTTCTTTCCAAATTACGAGCAGACCTCCATGTCTGGAAACCTCTTATCATTTCGTGGCTGGGCAGGATCATCGCTGTCAAAATGAATATGCTCCCTAAACTCCTATATTTGTTCCAAACCCTCCCAGTTAAAGTTCCAACTTCCGTCTTTTCCCACTTTCAGACTGACATCTCTAAATTTATTTGGAACAATAAATCTGCCCGCACCCGACTTTCTCTCCTTAAGCAGCCTACGACTAATGGAGGTAGAGGCTTCCCAGATTTTAAAGCGTACTACTGGGCCTCACATCTTAGCCAGATTGTTGCCTCCTTTGCACCCTCAGGTACACTATCCTGGTCAGACCTCGAGGTGGCTTTCCTAGGTATTACATCTATGTCCTCCCTCTGGGGCCTGCCCCGCCAAACTTGTACATCTTTAGTCTCCCCTCTCCCAACAATCCAATTCCCATTCATATGGAACAGTTGTCAGAAGAGAATGACAGAGAATGAAAATTACTCCCCAATCACCCCACTGTGGGATAACCCTGCCTTCCCTCCGGGCCAATCCCCGCAATTCTCCCGACCGTGACGTCAGGCAGGCATCCGCTTTCCCTCTGATCTAACTCACAATCATAATTGGCTTACTCCCCCAGACCTTTACACCCGCTTCCCAGATCTTCCACCCAACCCATTCCGCTACCTTCAAATTCGCCATTTCCTCCAATCCCTCCCCGTCAATCATATCTCAGCCAATCCTACACCTTTTGAGTCTCTCTGCCTTTCCTCACCTCTTCGTAAAGGCATGATCTCTACACTGTACAATCTTCTACTCCCTTCCCTCCTTGGCGCTCAGGACACCCACGAGAGTCGGTGGGAGCAAGATTTGGGTCCCCCTCTGATGAGGATGCCTGGGAGACTATCAGGTCTCAGGTAGCAAAATCCTCCATATCTACCAAGATAAAAGAAAACGCATACAGAATCTTTTACAGATGGTATCTCACCCCCCATAGACTCTCTGCGATGTTCCCCGCGGCCTCACCCCTGTGTTGGAGGGGTTGCGGTCAGCCCGCCACCTTTATACATATCTGGTGGTACTGCCCAGTGATTTCCTCCTTCTGGGACAGAGTAAGCGCCCTCCTAAACCCTATCTTTACCTTCCCAATTGCTAAGGATCCTTGGACGTTCCTTCTGTGTCTACCTATCTCAGATGTGGATAAACATTCTGCCAAACTTGTTTCACACATCCTTGCAGCAGCTAAATGCCTGGTGGCTAAAGCTTGGAAATCTCCACTCGCCCTGTGAATGTCTGCCCTTACTGCCTTTGTCTGGTTTGTTGCAAGCATGGAAATAATTTCCTATCACCTACATGACCGGGATGACCTCTTCTATCTTGTATGGCACCCTTGGCTGGAGGCACAGCCTAAACACCCGCCCAGCTTTCGTTAGCCGCCCTCCCTCCCTCCATTACTTCCTCTGCTACCACAACTAGACACTGAAAGCCCTTAACCTATTACCCCCCCCCCTTTCCCTCCCTATCCTACTTTTCTTACCCCGCGGCGACCCTAATCCGTCCTCCCACTACTATTCCTTCCCCAATTAGACCATCTACATTCTACATAGCCTCCCTTTCCCCAGATACTTTCCGGACTACACCCTCTGGGAGGCCTCCTCCTCACCCAAATTTTCCTTGTCTTTTTATTACATTGATCTCCTGTTGACCACATTGTTAAAATATTACCTCAATGTTTATTGTTTTTCCTTGTTTTTTCTACTGAATATTGGAAAATTTACCTCATAATAAAAACAAAGTTAAAGAATAAGCATAAGTGGCTTAAAAAAAAACTGTAAAAAGACCACAGCACAGCTAAAATAGTTGTAAATAACAGTTCATATTTTCAGATCAATGCTTCCACAAATTGGTATCCTCATATGAATAACAAAGCATCTTAGTGGAGGTATGTAAATAAAAGTGTCTGGTATATCACAATCCCTTTATTTTACTTTATTACTCCCCCCCCCTTTAATTAACAATTTAAAAAAGTTATTTAACTCCCCCAACCTTCCTACCAAAGATGGTGTTTCCGCCTTTTAATAACACAATTGGCTTCTGCGGGGGTGAAGTTCCAGATGGTTCCAAATCATTTCCTTGCCACCGTTAATAATTCAGTGGAGCATAAATGAGATTGGGCTTTAGTGTTGGTGAAATCACATTCCAGCACACAGGGATTACATAGGGGTAGATACAGAACTACGTCTGCCATACGTTTACTCGTGTAGCGTATTTTCGCGTGCCTACCTTCTATACACTCCCCTAGGCACACCCCTTGAATGTACGTATTTTGTCAAGATACGCTTTTCAAACCCTACCTTAACTTTTGCCAGCGTAACCGCAGTGATCCGCACACGTTCGTATGGCCAACACGTATTTACGCAGCTAAGCACGCCCATACTGTACGCTTTAAATACAAACCCCCGTCTACTTAACGTATTTCAGACGTATTTTGGACTCACGTAAAATTGGCACGCCCACGCGTAAGTATTTACATGACACGTATGTGGAAGGCCCATACGTTAACAATTACGCTACGTTACTGAGCGTATTTTCTATAGTGCGCATGCGCAGTATACGTTACTGAGCGTATTTTCTATAGTGCGCATGCGCAGTACTTACCAAAAGGCGATTTTACGCCTCCGCCACGCATAAATTTGCTCAAAAGCGTTGATCTAGCTCATAGTTACATAGTTGATGAGGTTGAAAAAAGACAACAGTCCATCGAGTTCAACCTGTTTTGGATCTCCTGCGATCCCTATCTTTATATTTGAAGTTAATCCATATGAATCAACCTCCAAACTGTTGCAATCATAATAAATAAATAAATAAATTTCTCCCTGGCTCCACTACTGTCCTTTATTTAAATTAGCGGTCCTGGTAACCCTGAATGTCCTTTTCTGCTAAAAATGTATCTAATCCTTTCTTAAACATATCCAGTGAATCTGCCATCACAACCTTTTCTGGCAGTGAATTCCACATCCTGACTGCCCTTACTGTGAAGAACCCTTTCCTTTGCTGGTTGTGAAACTTCTTTTCCTCTAACCTTAGTGGGTGCCCCTGTGTACAGTCCTTGGGGTAAAAAGTTCCTTTGAAAGTTCTCTGTATTGACCCATGATGTATTTTTATATATTGATCATATCTCCTCTTAGACGCCTCTTTTCTAAAGTAAACATGTCTAAACTGGCTAGCCTTTCCTCATAGTTCAATGACTCCATACCCTTTATCAATTTTGTTGCCCTTCTCTGAACCCTTTCTAGTTCCAAAATGTCTTTTTTATGGATTGGTGCCCAGAACTGAACTGCATATTCGAGATGAGGTCTTACCAATAATTTATATAGTGGCAAAATTACACAGTCTTCCCTTGCATCTGTGCCCCTTTTTATGCATGCTAATACTTTATTGGCCCTTACAGATGCTGCTTGGCATTGAGCACTATTGCTAAGTCTATTGTCCACAAGCACCCCAAATCCTTCTCCATTAAAGATTCTCCTAAATTTACCCCATTTAATTTATAGATTGCATGCTTGTTTTTGATCCCTAAATGCATAATCTTACATTTATCTATGTTAAATCTCATCTTACATTTGGCCTCCCAATCCTCCAGTTTACTCAGTGAATACTTTAATGAAGAACGATTCTTGGTTTCCCCTTCTGCTAAAATTATGTTTTCACATTTTAGACACTGCACACAGGGATATGAGAGTAAATTGTTTGTCAGGGTCCCATTCCAGACCCACCAAATCGCCTTGCAAAGATGGAGGCAGTTATGATGGGCAAACCTAGTATATCCTGATACCTCCCAGCAATGGAGTTACATTTAGCCACCACAATGGTCCCTGGGAGGTTTAAAGCTGCTCTCAATAGGGTTAGCACTGGACGGATGGTATGCAATGCTACCCTCTTCTAGGCCTCAGTATTCTGCGACTGACTGTGTTGCCGATAGTTGAGGCTCTGTTGGCAGACATGGTACTCCACTCAACCAGAAGGTATCCCAACAGATGGGTAAGCCAGATGGGTGACTCACAAGCGGAAAAGTAGCCAAAAATGCTGTAGCCGACAGGAGCTGATCTTAAACACGGCCACCATGGTGCACCTCCCACCATAAGTCAGCTTCTGATTTTAATTATTTTTATTTCAGAGAAATTCTACATTGAGAATTATTAAAGCTACACCATAATGTATTGAAACACACTTAAGCTGGTCATACACAGCTGGATGTGGCCCATAAACAGGATGATCCACCTCTCTTGCTGGAACTGATATACCTGGCAGAAGATAGGGGTGTTGCTGATATTGACCAGTAGCCCTTGCAGCTTATTGACTGCATGGGCCTCCTATCAGTCTCTGCCCAGATTGGCTGGTCCTCCTTTCAGTCTTGTCAGGTAACCTGATGCAACTAGTTTATAGGTTGGCTGCAAAATAATAATTTTTTTTTTAGCTATTGTGGCTTTCATTACTTTATTACTGCTGTCAGAAAGAGTAACTGGCCAGGTAGAGTTGCAGCAAAATCATCAGTTTTATAGCCACTAGAAAAAAAATACTGGCTTTACATTACAGTGATATTTGGTCTGATTACCTGATTATTATATGATCTAACCAATAATCGCTCTAGCGTATGGCCGGCTTTACTGTAGTCTTCATCTGTACTTGCAGCTGGTCATGAGGTTAGAAAAAAATGAGGTGCTGTTAAGTGAATAAATATTTGTAATGATTTCCAATGTGTATTCTAAATTACATTTACAAATATTTGGTTATAAGCTATAATATACTGCAAGGACATTAGACTAAGGCAAGATAAATAAACTACGTTTACTTTATTTAAGAATATAAAAAAAATATTTTTATTAAGATTGCATAATATATCTGTCCACCAAGTGGCAGTATTGCATCACACAAATATGTTAGAGAACTCAGTTGCCTATGGAGCTGTTTCATACAAGTGATAATGCTATACATTCTCTGAATTGTGAACAATGTGGTGTAATATGCATAGGCAAATTGGTGACAACAGTAATTGAAAATTATATAGGGTATTCTTGTACTATGTAGGCAGTTGCAAACATGCCAATCATAATTTCGACAATGACCCAGCAAATACCATAGTTTTCGAGATAACAGCGAAAATGTAATGTCAGCAGGGGTACCATGTCTAAATATATAGGTTTAGCATGGTGACCCTTTTAATGCTGACATTTAAAATGACTGAAAAAAACAACAATAACATTCATATATTAGGAGTTCTTGCTATGTTTGTGGGTTTCTTATAGTAGTTTTCCATGTATTTTAGGGAATTTTTATATAATTTTGAACTATAAGTTTTGTATTAAGTAGTTTTAATAAATAAATTCACACCTTCACATGTTGGTCCCTATTAGGTATTAACTGAAGGAGGTATGGGCATGGGGGGGTTATAGGGGGGCACCTCATTCCTAGGAAACCCCTCATAGGCTTCCGTGTCCAATATTTATATCTGAGTAGTAATTTAAGTACATAAGTTGGCATCTGCTTAGGTCAGGGCTCAACAAGTTGTTGCTGTAAACAGGTGCCCAAACAAAAACTTAGGCGCTACACACACACCTATTATACACTTAAAAACTGACACACATTTTACATATAAAAACCTCTCACCTGTGAAAATCTTCTCAGACTTCCTTTGTATACCCTGTGGTGCACTCTGTTTCTGATAATGCGTGGAAGAAACCACCTGCAGTTTATCCACAGGGGAGGTCCCTGGACAGCCACTAATCCCTCACCCGCTGAAACTACATGGACAGCTAGCACTGCGTTTCTGTCTAAGTTGCTTAAGTGGGGAAAAATTGAGGTATGGGGGGTAACCTCACCAGTAGCTTATCCTACATAGCACACTGGTTGCCAGATGTCAATTTCTATTCACTATGTCAACCTTGTGACTGGTATTTGTTGAGCCCTTAATTAGATGATGTCATTATTTTTGGCAATCTTATACCCCGTTCACACTGAGCCAAAAACCCGAGATATTGCAGGGGCAAGCCCGAACAACCCGGGTCGAGACTCAGTGTGAACGGTCACACCTGACGCGACCTGGGTCGAGAGACCCGGGAATCAGACACGGGTTTTAACAAGGGTTATTCCCGTGGCTGACCCGTGTCGCCGGCAGTGTGAACGGTGCGACACGGATTTTTTAAACCCGAGTCGCACTAAAAGAAGCTGATTGGGTCAAAAAAAAAATAAAGAAAACCTTTAAATTAATTTTTAAAAAAATTTAAAAAATAGGAAACAGGACTTGCCTTGTCCTGCAACGCGGCTGACTGCAGGTCCGGCCGAAATGGAGGTCCTGTGCATGCGCAAGACTTCATTCATGCAACGCATGAATGAAGTCATGTGAGAACACGGAGGATCATTGCGGGACTTGCAGGAGAGGTGAGTAGTGTAGTATTGTATACCCCATTCTAATCTATAGTCTAAACTATTGTATACCCTATCTACCTTCTATAGAATAGAATGGGGTATACAATAGTCTAGCAGTATAGAACCAAAGAGTCCTGGGTCAGTCCCGTTCAGTGTGAACGGGCCTGACCCGGGAATTTCCCGGGTCTATGCTGCAGTGTGAACGGAATCCCCCCTGGTGTGCTTCTGTGTGCCCCGGGAAAAACCTGGGACGAAAATCCCGGGTTTTTGCAGGGCGTCAGTGTGAACACGGTATTACAGAGATGCTGGAACCCCTACCGTATTGCAAATTAAAAAATTGCAGTGCTGCCATTAAGACTGCAAAATGGGTTACGTCATACTTCCATGTTTTCTCATATTCATACTAGCATGGAAGCTCTGTTTACGCTTAATGTGATTTCATTATGTTTGTCCGCAAAAACTAAACGCTGATGCTTTTCTAATTAAACATGTTAAATTCTTATTTTTTCCACATTCAGAGGCATAGATTATTTTGCTTGGATAAAAAGAACTGCCACACTTCACTTCTTTCAGGCTATTATGCTATTGTCATATGTCCTGTTAAATGCATTTTCTGCAATACCAAATGCATATTGTTTAATATTCAGTGATCATCCATGTGACTGTCTCACTTCTCATCACATTTCATTCTTGGATTCTAACAAACTAGCAGTACATTTTTTGCATGGTTTTGCTTATAATTTTCTTCTCTTCAGGCTGTGTGCCCATTCTGCAGTTGCTCTGAGTTGTAGATTTAGATAGAGGAGTGTTAGTGCACACAGATGAAGCCAATAATGAACTTGTTGCATTTTTGGACATCAGTCTTAGGCCAAACATTTCCGTATTATTACAACTGTGTTAACAATATCTTTTATGTATTTGATACCATGTTATTTGATGTTTTATTTCTTCTGGGCATTTTCACACAAACTACTTTCAAACAAGTGTGTGTGTGTGTGTGTGTGTGTGTGTGTGTGTGTATGTATGTATTTATAACTCTAGTTCTTTTTATTTGGTTCTTTTTATTTGGCTCATTACACTTTCAACCAGAAGGCAAGTGAAAGTAAAAATTTTTGTGGAGCTTTGTGAATATTAAAGCAGATTTCTGTAATAATTTTAAATGACAGTGTTTGCCTATTGATACTCTTAATAAATTCTTAATTTTATAGAAAGTCAATACAATTAGTAAATGTACAATCAATGAAAGTCAAGTGCTTCTAACAGTAGCATGCAACAGACAGATACAAAATTTAACAACCAATCTTGGTAGGCAAAGATTTGCATACGTAACAGGACATATGTGACTTATAAGGCAACTATGGTAAGAGTGGGGAAAAAAGAGAAGGCAGAAAGAAAAGAGAGATGAGGGATGGAGTAGCCAGGTGCTATTTTCAAATGTTTTAGACCGTTTCAGGAAAGGGTGTATATGTAAGGGTTCTAAAACCTTACAGTGAGTTGGCGAGGGGAGAGGTGTTGAGGAAAAAGATTCATGTGTACCAGGTAGCTGTGTATTCAGACAATTTGTCAGTGGCTGAGAGGATAAGTTTGTAAATGGAGCTATAAAACTCCACTCTCTTGAGCCAATTAGGAGTTTGAGGGGGTGGTAGTGGTTCTCCAGTGAACTGGAATCACAGCTCTTGAGGCTTTGCTGAGTTGTAGCAAGAGGGAGTGTTTCAGGGAGGCAATGGGACTGGGGGGGTGGGACAATAACCAGAATACGAGACCACTCTTTAGAAGAGGGGGTTAATTAAGTCGCATTCCCAGGCCTCTGTGTATCAGGGACTACTGGGGTACAGTTCACTAAGGAGTAGCTTGTAAATGAGAGATATTGCATGCTTAGAAGGAAATAATTTTAACTTAGAGTCCCTGAAGCCTGCAGCCCTCAGTGCAAATATTAAGAAATAGACCTATGCCTGAAATTATACTATATTTATAACATGGATCTGTTATTCATGGTAGGCTGATGTGTACAAATATTTGGTTATAAGCTATAATATACTGCAGGTCATTAGACCTGAAGCAAGCTTAATAAATTACATTTATTTTATTTGAAAATATAAAATACAACTTTTATTAAGATTTCAGAATATATCTGTCCACCGTACTCGTACTTTCAACGAGAAGGCAAGCGAAAGTAACATTTTAGTGGAGCTTTATGAATTTTAATGCAGATTTTAGTAATTTGAATTGACAGTGTTTGACTATTGATGCTCTTATTAACTTTAATTTAGAATCCCTGAAGCCCACAGCATGCACTGCAAATATTAAGTTATAGACCTACGCTGGGTGTGGGTCAGCAGTGAGAACAGCCCTTTTCCGAAAGGGCCGTTCTGTATCCGATAATTGGCTCTGCATTCGATTGCTTTTGTGCTGCCAAGGACAAGCGATCAAAGATACCAAAGACGATTATGCAGCAGTGTAAGGTGAGTATTTATCCTACACAAATTTTTATCCTAATTCTTACCCTAATCCTCCCCTTCCATAACCCTAACCCTCGCTTTGCCACAGTCTGACCCTAAGACTCCCCTAAGGTCCACATTGAATCAGCATCCAAAGTCCATTATATCTGTTGTCCTAATTTTTTTGCCTGCACATTCCAAAGTACAGACATTGAAATATGTAATGTGTTCTTGAAATTTGAGAGACTATTTTCAAGCAAATGGCGTTCTTTAGATGATTTATGAAGCATTTCAGTCTCTCATTGATTAAATTGGGTCTAGGATGCCAGCAGCAGGGAAAAGTATTTAATAGCTGCATGACAGACCTATCCTGGAGTCTAAGCATAAGATTCAAAATGATCTAGCACTACATCTTTCAGGGTGTTAATAGTTAATTGTTTAGCATGCAATACCTCAGCTAGTGACATGTCTGAGGTTTGGTACATTTTATGTGGCGTGAATATCACTCTTGATAACATCGCTTACCACTCTATATAGTTATCTTAATGGTGTACAAACAGCTAGTAGTCTGGGTAACAGGTAACCCAGTGTAATCAGATATCAACAAAAAAGAAGTTAAAACAACTCTATGTACACTTGAATTAAATAAATTATGTATTAGTTAGAAATTAATTTAAGGCCAGAATGGCTGAAAAAAACATCATGGGCTCCAGGTGGCATCCAGTTATCAAGTGTTATACGCCACAATACTCACCTTTCCCGGTCCTCTGATCACCATCAAACACTCACCGCATGCCTCTCCTCGCTCTCTGTTCCTGCCAACATGCCGACGCTAGAAAGTAAACAAAGACGCGTGGTCCTGTCGCCGGAGGTCCAGGCAGACGCGCGTCTATGCTCTCTTCACTGCGGTCACTTCCCCCAGGCCAGGAAAAGATCCTATTGGACGCATGACGGCTGCTAGCCTATCAGAGACTATTGGCCTCTATCTAAGATCACTCCTTCCTCTGCATGGTGCCGGTTATAGACTCTGCTACCAGTATCGGTGCCTGCCTTTTTTTTGTTCCTGCTTTATTGCACTTTTTTGTTCTGATTTAATGATTACCCCCTGTTATCCTGCCTTGTACCTTTGCCTGCTGCCCCTTGTGTACTGTATCCTGTTCTCTCCCTCCTTATTGTATCTGCCCGTTGTTTATTCCCTGCATTGCCCTGTGATCCAGTATTTGTAGCCCTCTGGGGTTGCTCGTGTGACTGTGTGAGTGATCATTCTAGTTTGTCAGTCAGTCTTGTGTGTTCCGTTTTTCCCCCACTGTCTGTCATTGTTTATTGTTCCCTGTAGTTCGTTACAGGCCAGGCTCTGCTGCCCTGTCTTTTCCCTTTTCTTCCATCTATTTCCTCTCTCTCTTCTCCCAGGTGTTGCCACGGAGGCCGCGACCTGAGGGTAAACCGGCAGAGCCAGACTATCCTTACCTTCAGAGGCTCTAGTGAAGAATACGGTCCCTCTAGACTCCGCACGCCTCGGTTGGTCTCACTTGCTACGATCACAAGCTTCACTCCAGATCAGTATCTGCATCTAGTCTACACATCAGTGTCTGCTTCAGGCTCCTCACTACCAGGTCAGTACGGTATTATACAGTACCATAACATCTAGTCTTTATATAATATAGAGTTTGTACGTAATGCATGAATGCGCACAACAATATTCGCAGTCCAGCCTTGCCCGGCCACGAGGCCACCTTTGCCTCCACTATCCCCCAGTGGAGCGCCCTGGGTGGGGACCATCAAAGGGACCCAACTACCGGCTCCTTGGTTTCCCCATCTAGCACCCTGCAGAGGATTCAGTACTGGCTCGGGTGAGCCATGAGGGACTTTAGACGCTGCGGTCTGCGAGACAGCTGCCATCTTTGCTGTCTTGAGGCTTGGGATATCGCTCAAAGCCAACTCTTTTGCTAAGTCCCCTGAGCCTACCACTGGTTCTAAGATATCTAGACGCAGTTGGGCCACTCAGCATCAAGCACAGGCCGGAGAGCGCACGGTCGGCAACAACACAGGATTGGAGTTCCTGTCTGAACAGTGGTGGTCACTGCAGAGGAGCGCTGGCTCATAGAGCCCCTGAGGATAATGAGCTGGATCCAGACCTTGTTAAGTGCATGAACTTAGTTACTTAAGGGCTAAACCATGTTGATTTGAGGGGGAGCCAAGTTAATTGTATTCTTTGCATGCAGGGATATATCTTTAAATTGCTAACTGCACACAAAGAATACAATTAACTTGGCTCCCCCTGAAATCAACATGGTTTAGCCCTTGAGTAACGAAGTTCATGCACTTAACAAGGTCTGGATCCAGCTCATTATCCTCAGGGGCTCTATGAGCCAGCGCTCCTCTGCAGTGACCACCACTGTTCAGACAGGAACTCCAATCCTGTGTTGTTGCCGACCGTGCGCTCTCCGGCCTGTGCTTGATGCTGAGTGGCCCAACTGCGTCTAGATATCTTAGAACCAGTGGTAGGCTCAGGGGACTCAGCAAAAGAGTTGGCTTTGAGCGATATCCCAAGCCTCAAGACAGCAAAGATGGCAGCTGTCTCGCAGACCGCAGCGTCTAAAGTCCCTCATGGCTCACCCGAGCCAGTACTGAATCCTCTGCAGGGTGCTAGATGGGGAAACCAAGGAGCCGGTAGTTGGGTCCCTTTGATGGTCCCCACCCAGGGCGCTCCACTGGGGGATAGTGGAGGCAAAGGTGGCCTCGTGGCCGGGCAAGGCTGGACTGCGAATATTGTTGTGCGCATTCATGCATTACGTACAAACTCTATATTATATAAAGACTAGATGTTATGGGTAATAGATAAATTGAATATTCTCCCATCTGAGGTGGTTGAGGCCAATACAGTAGAACAATTTAAACATGCTTGGGATAAATATAAGGGTATCCTAAATTGTAACCCAAATTGAGGGTAAATAGGGTCTAGGGTCAGTATAGTTTTCATTAAACAAATGGGCAGACTAGATGGGCCATGTGGCTCTTATCTGCCGTCACTTTCTATGTTTCTATAATTTGGAAAAAACCTTAATAATTAGGAACGACAGTAATAACCAAGTATAATATTAATTAAATTGAATCCATAATAATAATAAAAATTAATTAAAAAAATGATGTATATAAATAACAAAATAATAACAATTATTTAGCCATATTTAGGGGGAAGAAAAAGAAAAAAAAATATGTATAAAATTAATAATAAAATACAAACATATTAATGACAACATAAATAAGGCCTCTATATATCCAAATTTGATAATTGGTGGACCAAAAAATGTTTTATTAGTATTTGTTAATCAACTAAAATCATACTACATTGATCAGAAGTATTGATATTAACAACAACAAAAGCCTAGATAGACTTCAGTACTATGAATACACCAGAAATAGTTAGATTTTTGTTGAAGGCAGGGTGGATCAGCAGACAAAATATAGAGTGCATGCATAAACACACATATCTGCACATGCGTGTACATACATACATTAAATATTGTATAGATGTACAATTAGAAAAAATGGAGAATGGATGGACCAATATATATTATATTATATGCAATCTTAGTTGGTACAAAATTCTAAGGCTTCATTAAGGCCATCAGGTGCCAAACATTGAAGTCTAAAGATACATTCCATCTCCCGAAGATATAATTTTGAAAACCTATCACCACCTCTTGGTGTGGTGGCAATATGCTCCACTCCAATAATTTTACTGGCATTAATATCTTTATTATGATATTCTGACATGTGCCTAGACACACTGTGCTTTGGTGAACCGTTAATAATAAACTGTCTGTGTTCTCTGAATCTGTCCTTCAGTGCTCGTGTGGTTCTGCCCACATATTGTGGGCCACACAAGCACTGAAGGACATAAATGACATATGTAGTGTCACAATTGATAAATTGTTGAATATCAAAAGATTTTCCTGTTGACCATGAGGTAACTGTAGTTACCCTGTGGCCAATATGAGAACATGTAAGGTATATTGATTTGCCACATTTAAACGTGCCCACTGGTTTAGGGGGGAGCCAACTAGTAGATTGTACTGAGGTTTTAGAACATAGAGGCTTATAACTAGGAGATAAAAAATTCTTTAGATTCTTATTTTTTCGGAAAACAACCCTAGGTTTCTCAGGTAGACATTGGTTTAAAACCTTATCATATTTAAGAATTGTAAAATTGTTACAGATAATTTGTTTAATGGTATTTGATTTCCTATTGTACCTACTGATGAAAGTGCAGTCAATATTGTTAGTCTTCACTTTCTCAGTGGTACAACGAATTTCTCTTGAATTAGATGGAGATGGTTCTGTTAAAGCAAACACTTTGGAGTCCTTAGAATTTAAAGAGAGAAGGGAAACTCTATCTAATTTTGAGGCATATTCTCTTGCTTCTTCAATGAGTGATAATGGATATCCCTTATCACTAAAGTCCTTTGCCATTAATTCTGCTTGTTGTTGGAAGTCACTGAGACGCGAGCAGTTACGACGTAAGCGGCTCATTTGGCCCCTGGGGATGTTTTTAATCCAGGGGCCATAATGGTACTGTAGGTATCCGCTCACGTCTACAGCTTTCCTAAAATTAGTAGACAAAATCCTGGAACCATCTACCCTCAGGGTGACATCAAGAAAATTCACCCTCTCCATGTCATAAGTGGATGTGAAGGATAGATTATAAGAATTAGAATTAAGATGGGAAACAAAATTAGAAGCTGATTGTGAATCCCCATCCCAAATAAAAAAACAAGTCATCAATGTAACGGCCATAGAACACTATATTCGCCCAAATGGACCATTCCAGATGTGAAGGTCTTCAAATTCAGCCATATATAAATTGGCAAAACTTGGCGAGAATCTAGTGCCCATGGCCGTCCCGTGAAGCTGCAAATAATAGACGGTTTATTATTAACGGTTCACCAAAGCACAGTGCCTCTAGGCACATGTCAGAATATCATAATAAAGATATTAATGCCAGTAAAATGATTGGAGTGGAGCATATTGCCCTCACACCAAGAGGTGGTGATAGGTTTTCAAAATTATGTCTTCGGGAGATGGAATGTATCTTTAGACTTCAATGTTTGGCACCTGATGGCCTTAATGAAGCCTTAGAATTTTGTACCAACTAAGATTGCATATAATATATATTGGTCCATTCATTCTCTATTTTTTATAATTGTACATCTATACAATGTTTAGTGTATGTATGTATATACGTGTAGATATGTGTTTATGCACTTAATATCTTGTCTGTTGATCCATCCTGCCTTCCACATAAAAATCTAACTATTTTTGGTGTATTCATAGCATTGAAATCCAATTAATCTTTTGTTGTTGTTAATGTCAATATTTATATATGAATTATTGATAATTGTTATAAATAGATATTATATTTGGTTATTATTGTCGTTCCCAATTAGGGTTTTTTCAAATTATGCGTATATGGGAGAGTTATTCATTCATATATATTATAAGGTATTTCCACAGGACAGTACTTTGTCATAAAATGTTTGAAGATATGTATATGGTTTTAATATAAAGATGAATTTTTTATGCATATGTATGTAGATACATGTATATTGATCCTCTTACTATCACCCTACCCTCCAACAGGGTTTTAGGGTTAAAATTTCTTCTGTTCGGGAAGCTAATTATGCAAATCATATGAACTGCCCCCTTTAAATATGAGGCATCCAATAGCACCATTTACCCACTTATTGTCTTGAAAAAGTCCTATGGACTAAAGGCGTTAACGGGTAAATTGCTTTTTTTCCCTCTGACCATTGATTGGAGCTGCGGTATCGCTTGGAGCCTTTACATTGTATGTGCACTTCGGGGACGTGGTCCGTGTAGCTGCTTCAGGAGACCAGGAAGAGGGATAAACGTGAGCCGCTATCACACGGCAGGGACGCCTGATGTTTACCAACACACGTGGCGTTATACCCTCCCCACAAAGATACTTTTAGATCCATAAACCATCGGAATCCAGCTAACCTGATCGTGTTAACCATCTATTTGGTGATCCACAAAGGCATACAGAGCGGCAATAGAAGACTCGGGTAACGGGAAACTTTCCCGCATAATTAAAATCATACAGGTTCATTGCAACATAGACAATTGTCTAGTCCACTACGGAATTCTTTGTAACAATTTACCTTTTCCCATCAAGTTACGATGAGGCATATGGACTGATAACTGTTGCTACCAACAACTGTCGCTGCCACTAACATCTGTTGCCGCATGAATTATATCAACCTGTCGTGTACATATTGACTATACCTCAAAATACTATTTATTTACCGTGTATCTGTTTACCCTGAACCTCTACAATCAACTGCACCACAATATAGAACAGACTGCCTATCACAGCCTAAAGCTGATTCATCTATGCTATC
Organism: Limnodynastes dumerilii; assembly: GCA_011038615.1. Taxonomy (NCBI): domain Eukaryota; kingdom Metazoa; phylum Chordata; class Amphibia; order Anura; family Limnodynastidae; genus Limnodynastes; species Limnodynastes dumerilii. The sequence continues at coordinate 182,459 of WWET01002928.1, read as the reverse complement.
TGAAGTGTGCAATCATACACATACAATATTCAAAGTAGTTTATTCCGAAGCACAAAATTTACAATCAATTGGTGGCCACCATGTTTTGCAAATCAATGGATCAGAGTGGTAGTTACTAATTAATATCACATGCATGTGATTTATAATATTTAGTTTATACAATTTCTATTTATTTGTATCAATTATATTGTTTTATATGTTTGTTGATGTTATTGGAGTATAATTAAATACTCTTTATTTAATAAATATATTTTTATATTTTACAATATTGGAGTTGGTATTTTGGCAAAGTGCAGTCTATGTGGTTAGTAATTTCGTCCTACCCCCCTACCTATTAGGCGCAGCTGTTTTTTTTCGGTTGTTTGTGTTCATTTTATTGGGAGGTTGGCACCTTCCCTCAGCTTGCTGACAATTATTAGGGGTATAGGTTGGAAATATTAATATAATAATTTAGATTATCTTCGACTCAGTCACTCGGGTCTGAATCATATGCCATTTTATTGCAACAATAATCCCATAAAATAATACATATATCTGAGCGCTAGTCTAATCCCCTCTTTTATAAGGTCTGGATCCAGCCCAATGTCCCTGACCCAGTGCTCGCATTGAAGGGGAAGGTGCTACTGCTTTGCTGGGCTGCAGGAAACAAAGGAGCTTGTAAGACTTCCTCTCATATCCCTCCTGAAGCCATTCTGCTTTCTCCATTTCTACTAATATACCCCCAACTCATGGAAAAGCTGATCAACACAAGCCACTGCTAAGCAGGCTGAAAGCTTACCTGTTGCAACGGGAACTTTTTTTTATCTTCTGGCCATATTTCTTGTCTTCTGCTGCCCTGTAGCTAATAATTGAATTGCTCTTCTTTCTTTCTTCTTTTTTTCTCTCCATTATCTAACCAAAGTTGGTAGAAAATCAAAGGAAAAATGGGGTGTACCCGAGTAACCGCAAGAGCGAGGGGATGCTATTGTAAAGATGTTCAACTGCAGTTAAGTGGGGGATTGTGACTCCATCAATTCCTGCCAATTTAGCCAAGGCTAAACGGTAACACCAAGTCGGATCATGGGGAAAGACAGGAAGCACTCACAGTGAAAGGATGTTGTTACACCCAGGAAACCATCCTTTCAAACTGATCTGCGACCCTTTTTAAAAGCGCCTATCAGCCCTTTTTAAACACTGACTCCTCTCCTCCAGCCTCCCCCGCACCTTCTGAGGAAATTGAGGACAGAGAAAAGGGTGCACCTCAACCGGTTGGTACCTTCGATTAATTGCGGCTGGAAATTGGTGAGATACTCATGCACATCAGGTCTCTCCCGTCTAAACAAGACATTCAGGAGGTTGAACAGCGGCTCAGAGAATTAATCTAACGAGGTTACTACTATCCAAACAGATATCTGGCACCTGGCTAATAGACTTACCTCTCTGGAAACAGACAAAGAGACCTTTTAGATGATTTACTCTCTAACATGCGAGAGGTGGTTGCTCAACACACAGCAGGCCTGCAATCCTTGCAACTTAGATTAGATGACCTGGACAATAAGGGCCGCAGAAACAATATCCACGTGAGATGCCTCCCTGAAGACATCCCGCAAGTAGAGCTAGTGAATGCACTCAACAAAATATTTGGAGAGCTCCTGGGCCTGGATCCCAATGACTCAATTGAGTTTGACAGAGCTTATGGGGCCCTGAGATCTAGAGGCCCCTCGTCGGAGAAACCAAGAGACGTTATTTGACACCTCCATCATGTCGCTCAGAAGGAGGAGATTCTAAGGAAATCCAGATCACTAGAATCGGTAGAGTTTAATGGCTCTCAGAACCAGATCTTCCAGGATCTCTCATGGCGTACTCTTCAACAGTGCAGAATGCTCAAGCCCCTCATGGACCTCTTACGAGATCAAAACATCAAATACAGATGGGGCTTCCCACTATCTCTTCAAGTCTCCTCAAGTGGCGGTCTACATACCATCCGTTCACATGCAGATTTGGATGACTTCTGTAAGGCTCTCCGAATCCCGAAGCCTAAGCTCCCAGACTGGCTGGGATTTGACCTCCTGGTGGACAACCTTGCCTCAACAGGATTCCTGGCAAAAAAGTTGAAAGGTCTCACAAACGGGCTACAGAACCTATCCCAGGCGACACCTGAGTACTTCAATGTTTCCTGATTCTTTGGAACTTTGGTCCAAAAGATGGTCCTAAAGGACTCACGTGCTCAGTCCATATGCTTCCTGAGCCGGACTTGTGTGGTGTCTGCAGACTAACGTGGGTTTGGAGCGGTCTTTGAGGAGGAGGCGGCTCTAGTGACCAGAGTCCCGCATTGGTTATAGTATGAATACCTCACACTAGCTCCAGTTTGCAACAATCCCTCCACCTGGTAGCCTTTCTCAACTGCAAACTGTATACATCTCCTGAGGGATAAGTGTTGCATTGTTCCTGGCTTGAATAAGAATAGAATGTATCTACATTGTTTTTTCTTTTTGATCACACCGAGGACTATATAGTTAGAATGCTACTCTTTGGCCCTCCTTTTCCCCAGTTATTCATAACATACTAGTCAGTTCACACCTCTACCTAGTTTCATGAATTCTTTTTTGTGTCTCCCTTATGTAGTTACATTTAAGATTGTCTTAAGGCTCTTCAGGCTGTCATTCATTTCATGTTAACATTGTTTGGTAGTGTTGATGGATCACGCAAATCCCCACAAACTTCCACACTTTGTCCACTATGGAGGAAGTGGCTGGCTGGTCCAGCGCACCTTTCTATGGGTGGAATGGCTTTTGTAGCTGCCTTTCACCCAGAAGTGGAATGTTTATGCTGCATAATTATGTTGGTATGATAATACCATTTGTATGCTTGTTTTGTTTTTTATTTACCCCTTGTTCTATCTTTCCATTTCCTATCTCCTTCCCCTCCCTGCCTTTAAGACGCCCATGTGTTGCAATCCAAGGTATGCTTCCCAGGATCTACATAGCTTTCAGGTATATTTGGCACTTTCTATTCCCTATCCGATATGGCCAATAAACTACATGTCATTTCTTTTTTTTTTTAACTTCAAAATTTTATTGATTTTATAATAATAAAAAGGGAAAGGGATACAGAAAGAAAAAAAGGGGGGGATTGGGGGGAACATCGTAGGTTACAATACATAATAAGCATGGCATAAAGATCATCATGCACTGCCGTTACACAGAACAGCTGATAGCAAACCCCCTTTCAACTGCCACAAGATTGTGTTTTATAATGCTTCAAGTTACATGCATTCTACAATCTAGGACGGTCATTGGTGCTAAATTGCTAAACTGAACTGAAAGTTTGCAGGGCGGCACCAAACACCCTAGTACCGGCTCTGGCCTTTGGCAATCATCTCTAGCACCCTCACATCTGATATTTTCTACATGTGGAAAAGGAGTTATAGTTCCTCACTGTGAATTTTTAAACACAGTATAGTGGAATTCAAATGGACAGTTTAAATTGACATAGTTTTAGCTGATGCTACAAAATGGAATGCAGGACGCCCCCCCGCCACCATCTTGGATGTGGCAGGAAGTTGTGCACTACGGAGGGAGGGATATAAACATAGCGGCAGCGGTATTGGGATCTCTCTGCCGTCGCCTCCGCTATGATGTAAGTAAAGTAAGGATTTACAGGGTGTGGGGAGGGAATTTAATTTTGGTTTTTAATTCTGCGCCTCACTGTTGGAGTATGTGCAGTAGCGTCACAACTTGTGGATGCTACTGCACATGCGTATAACGGTGAGCAGAATGGCTTTTATATAGATGATGTAATAATAGGAGGCATGGTGAATTATATGGTATGTTGTATTATATGGTATGATGGAATATAAAATATTAATTTTACTAGCCAATAAGCAGCCAAAATTACCAATAGGGAGTAAATGAAAAACTCCTATGACAGAGAATGTCAGATGTATTTATGCAGAATATAGTAATAATATTCTGTATAGTGTGGTAAAATATCAGTATGTAATGTCAGTGTACTACATACTGTGTAGACAGCATAATTCACCATACATCTTCTCTGTGCAGAATGTGATAGTGTTTTCAGGCGCTAGGGCAGTTTCATCAGGGGGAGGGGAATGTCAATAAAAGAATTAACCAAAATAAAATTCCCAAATAAAATTCCAAATAAAATTCCAAATAACTACAATATCCAAACTAAAGCATACAATGGCTCAAGTCCTTAGTTAAAATAGTGTTATTAAGAGTCCCATAAATATGTAACAGAGTAGCGTTGTTGATCATAAATATATTCCTCCAGAAAGGTCAGGACACATGTGGATAAAAAGAGAATAACAATTTATTACAACATGTTAAAAATATACACTGTAAAAAGGATTAGAACATCATACCAGGGAGCGTTAGTATCGGGGAAGGAGACGCTGTGGCCACAAGATGTAAGATACCCGGGTGTGTAGCGTTCACTAGGCTGTCTCTTTCCAGGTCCCTTGGCGATGATGCAGTAATCAGCTGGCCGGTCCTCGGACTCACGCGTTCCGGGCTGCACTCAGCCCTTTTTCAAAGTCTAGACCGGCTATTGAGATCCCTCCTCCTTTTAAGTCAATAGGTTACTTCTGATTGGATGGTGCCGTTCAACTATATTTAAAGTGCTATGCAGTTTTTGGACAAAAATATATATCTTCCATATATTGACATTCCCCAGAAAAAAACCTTATGTAATTAGCTTCATGTTTAAAATCACATATATTAAAGCATTTGTGCCCGAATTTGTGCTAGGTGGAGAACGATAATAACAACAACATTCTCATAACAACTGTTGCCATCCATAACAGTGATTACCATATATCTGTTAATAAAACAGTAAAAACAATGACACATATAATGAGTGATAGAACTGGACTTAAATTATGATACCATTATGATATATAGTCCAGTGTGCAGAAAAGACATAAAGTGATAAGTGATATATCCAGTATGTAACTGGATTTTCTCAAGTGGCCTAGTGGGGCACTCGTATCAGTGGGAATATTGTGAACCTACAATCAAATGTAGTAGCATAATAAAGTGCAAGAAATAATTATTTAAAGTGCAAGAGATGAAATAATCGTTCAATTATTTAATTATTTAAAGTGACATAGCTTCCTATCCACACATATTACATCATAAAAAGTAGGGATAATATCCCACCTTCTAGCCACGATGTTGTATATATAAAAAGAATAAGAATTCCCTATAACTCAAACCCTACCTTAAACATACAGCTATGAAATGTGATAGGGAGAGCATATAATTAAGAGACTAATGGACATACGTCCTTAATTGAAATAAAAGTTGCTCCAAATGAAGAGGATAAAAACAAAAACAACAATTAGAAGGGGTACCATAATAACTCTAACCCTACCTCAACCATACCGCTATGAAATGCAAAGGGGAGGGCATGAGTATCAATGGATATCGAGGGGGCTGGATTGGAAATCACACCAAATGCAGGTTTTAAAACTGTATAAAATGAATAAAAGTAGATAAATAAAAGGTTATATAAAACACCAACTGTATAAACCCTCATTCTTTAAAATGTATTATAATCATATCCCACTCTCCAAAGCAGGAAGCAATATAAGAAAGTATACTTTTCTCCTAGGTGTGAACCGGGATAGGTGGAGATATATGTGGTATACCACTGTGTATACTGCTGTCTGGTTTTGCAGGCTGATAGCTGCAAGGTGTAAACTGCAGACAGAGATCTCCCAAGGACTAAACAGGAACCAGACACCTTGGGCCTGATCCAGAGCTACGAAATTGGCCGATTTCGAGCGAGCGTACGACCGTTTTTTGCGTATTTTCGTACGAAAATTCGCACTGCGCATGCCCAGTATGACAGCTTCCGGCTGGACGACATGAGCGTATAGCGGTCGTATTGTGTGCGAATTGTTCGCTCGAGGGGCGTGCGTTCAGTACGACGGTCGCCTGGGCGCTTGTTTTACTACACGGAGGCGGGGATAGCCATTTAAATTGTACAGTATGGGCGTGCTAAGCCCGTACGCTTTGCGTAATATGTGCGAAAATTCGTACGGCCGACGGTAGTACCTGGTGTAGGGTATAGCCGCCGTAAGCAGGTACTTTACAATGGGAGTGTTAGGGGCGTGTATGTTTTTTCGCACGGGCGAACGTACGCATTCGCCCGTCGGGCGAAAATTTCGTAGCTCTGGATCAGGCCCCTTGAGTGACTAAGTTGTTCTGGCACTGCTGTGGATACAGTGCTCTGGGTTTATATAGGGCTCTGGATTGGATAGTCAGATCATGTGCTTCTCCTGGCTTGTTCCCAGTAGGCTGGCGCCCATACACTGCAGTGTTTGACACCAGCAACAAACAGGAAACATGTGGTGGATATCAGAGATGAGGCTGCCACTACTAAAAGTGGCACTTCCTTGGAGGCAGAGAGCGAGCACAGCTGCATTTTGTGACTTTTGAGGAGACTTTTGTGACTTTTGAGGAGATAGCCAAACCAATAAAGCACCAAATCTCAATGCAGACAACAAGCTGGTTACATGTCCATAACTTTGGTGGAGATATGCAGGTGACAAATATCTGTCAGCACCGGGGACAAATTTAGGAATCAAACCACCTCTGGGCACCAGACAAAATGTATAGTGGACTATATAATATATTTTCATCATAATAAAGCTCTATCACAAGCCTCGGCAGACGCAGCACTTACCTGCTCCTTGGTTCCCTGACGGCGTCCCTCTCCCGGCGCGCGGCTGCTGCAGCTCGTCGGAGTCTGTCACTGAAACAGTGACAGCCTCTGCTCATACTTACCAGTCTTGCTGCGGCGTCCTCCACGTGGGTTTCTGGCGGCAAGTGTGGCTGTGTCCTGATCCATGGGCGCCGCCATCTTGGATGAATCATGTGACAACGCTTCTCCAATGATCTCCAAGGTCTCCGGTCCTCCAGCCAATCAGCGCACAGGGCGCACTATTTAAACCCTGGGCACTGTTCCATCGTTGCCAGAACAATCAGGTCTCCCATGTGCCTGGTACTCCTTGGTCTATCCTGTCGTCTTGATCCAGTCCTGCCTGTTTGGTCCAGTCCTGTCATCTTGGCCCAGTCCTGCCTGCTTGGTCCAGTCCTGCCTGCTTGGTCCAGTCCTGCCTGCTTGGTCCAGTCCTGCCTGCTTGGTCCAGTCCTGCCTGCTTGGTCCAGTCCTGCCTGCTTGGTCCAGTCCTGCCTGCTTGGTCCAGTCCTGCCTGCTTGGTCCAGTCCTGCCTGCTTGGTCCAGTCCTGCCTGCTTGGTCCAGTCCTGCCTGCTTGGTCCAGTCCTGCCTGCTTGGTCCAGTCCTGCCTGCTTGGTCCAGTCCTGCCTGCTTGGTCCAGTCCTGCCTGCTTGGTCCAGTCCTGCCGTCTTGGTCCAGTCCTGCCTGCTTGGTCCAGTCCTGCCGTCTTGGTCCAGTCCTGCCTGCTTGGTCCAGTCCTGCCGTCTTGGTCCAGTCCTGCCTGCTTGGTCCAGTCCTGCCGTCTTGGTCCAGTCCTGCCTGCTTGGTCCAGTCCTGCCGTCTTGGTCCAGTCCTGCCTGCTTGGTCCAGTCCTGCCGTCTTGGTCCAGTCCTGCCTGCTTGGTCCAGTCCTGCCGTCTTGGTCCAGTCCTGCCTGCTTGGTCCAGTCCTGCCGTCTTGGTCCAGTCCTGCCTGCTTGGTCCAGTCCTGCCTGCTTGGTCCAGTCCTGCCT
>WWET01002928.1:160760-172185 GCA_011038615.1 Limnodynastes dumerilii | reverse complement strand
CTTCAGGCCTTTTGTAAAACAAGCTGTGCCCCCCCACAGCTGTGGGGAACAGCCAGGCACCACCCGCACCTCCCAGGAACAATGCCTCTCCTCACGTCGCTCCCAAGCAGTCCGGTGCGTCGGAGGGGCAGGCAGGGAGTCAGGGCAGCAGGCAGCTTCTATGCTGTCTCCCAGGCTCCCGCGCGGGAGTAGGCCGCAGGCATCCGAACGGGCCAACGAGGGTGCTGCACCGCAACAGGCAGCGGTGCTGGACGCAGTGGATACCGGGGGGTGTGCTGAGTCCAACTGTAAGGTGGATGGGTGTCAGTAACGGGTGATTTTACCGTTAAATCCCCGGAGCTGAGCACTCCTGCGACCGTCCACCGCATGCGTCAGGCCACGCCCCCACATGTCATTTCTTTAAACGTTAAGGGCCGGGATAATACTATTAAACTAATAAACTTAATTCATTGGGTCCAGCACTCGAATAGCCAGCACTCGAATATTGTGCAACCATATGTAATCTAAATGAATCTTCCCAGATGAAAGAGACTTGGAGAGTGAATATACAAGAATATTTCACCTGTATAGAATACCCCAAGCTTTCTCCAGAGGAGATTGAGTCCATGGAGAACCCATTTACTTCCGCCAAACTTGAAGAGGTTATCAAAACAACACCTGCAGGCAAAAGCCCTGGTCCATACGGCTTCCCAGACAGCTATTACAAGGCCTTTAAGGACAAATTGATCTCTTTGGTGCTACTGGCATTAATAGCATCTCTGATCTCCAGCCCCTACATCCCCATGCTTTGGAAGCCCATATCACTCGTTATACCTAAAGAGAGTAAAGACCCTGCGCTCTTCTCCAAACTAATTGCGAACCGCCTTAAGGCCCTCTTACCAAAAATGATCCACAGTGACCAAGTGGGCTTTGTGCCATGGCGGGAGGCCCGGGATAATACTATCAAACTAAAAAATGTAATTAATTGGGTCCAGTACTCGAATAGTCATACGATTCTCCTGTTCTCCTGGGTGGATTGGTCATTTATGGAAGGGATTTTCCAGAGGATGGGAGTAAGACCGCAGTGTATTCAGCGTATTTTGTCATTATATCACCTACCTATGGCCAGGGTCAAGTTAAATGGTTCCCTATCATCCCCCTTTACCATCAGAAATGGTACCAGACAGGGCTGCCTGCCATCACCGTTGGTATTCGTCGTCTGTATGGAGGCCCTCGCAAGGGCGAACAGTCAGAACCCAAACATCTCAGGTGTTAAAGTAGGCCAAAAGGAATATAAATTGACACTATTCGCAGACTATCTGCTTGCGTCCCTTTCGAATCCCATAATTTCCTTACCAAACATAGTACAAGAGTTTGCCTCCTTTGGAGAACTGTCAAATTTTAAAATAAATTTTTCTAAATTGTCTGTCCTTAATCTTAACACTCCACAACCATTAGTGGACAGTCTCCAATCGGCTTTTTCTTTCCAATGGCAACACTCCCATATACGTTATTTGGATAGCCTCCCGGTGAGCAACACTGACTCCCTTTTTCAACTCAACTACTGTCCCCTTGAAGATGAACACACTTCCCAAAATATTATACTTGCTGGAGACCCTCCCGATAACTATTTAAGCCCTCCTGGTTTCTCACCATCAAGAAAATGTTTAGGGACTTTATCTGGGAGAGGTAGACGTCCTAGGCTGAAGTAGGAAGTGTTGGAGCGTAACAAGGTAGATGGAGGCCTGCAACTCCCTAACATAGCAGGATACATCTTTGCTCTCTCGGTTGTTTGGTCACTGGATGAGGAAGTGAAACATTGGGTCTACTTAGGCCAGGTGATGCAGATGCCTGCGCGGCTTATCCCTTTGGCGTTAACTCTTGCCCCTATACGGCATCCAACAATATCAACCAAACCCTTAAATGTTGGAAGCGCCTGAAGACGTTTTCCCTGATTTCCTCCCGGGACTCCCTTAAGCGCACCTGCTTCTCTAATATACTTGAAAACAAAGGCCTACATTTTTTTAACTTTCAAAAATGGTTGGATGTGGGGTCTATAGATTAGACCAGCTGGTGGGGATGGACGGCGTTCATGAATTTGCTAGCCTCCACTAGGAGTTGGACCTCCCTCAAAGTGAGTACTGGAAATACATGCAAATCTATTATCATTTACATCGTCATAAGTTAGCCCAGCAACTGCCGGGGGTCTGTGCACCCTTCGAGAAACTATGCCTTGCTACAGACACTCCTACACACATGATTTCCTCCCTTTATAAACTGATTATACAATCTTGGTATCCAGATAGACCTTCTCTTACTAGGGCTTGGGAGCGAGATTTTAGGGATTTTGAGGAAAACTTTACAGAATGATATTGGTCTAAAATATTTCAGTGCATCTTCTCCAGGTCCCAGAGTATAGCCCTCATAGAAACCCACTATAAGTTCTTATCAAGATGGTATAAATGTCCCTACACATATATAGTATTTACCCAGAAGTTCCCGACACCTGTTGGAGATGCTCTAAAGCTATAGGCACACCCTGCCATATTTGATGGGACTGTACGCTAATTAAACCGTTCTGGGAGAAAGTTTTTAGTCTCTCGGGCTGTATTAATAGGAGAGGTCTTTACATTCCCTCTATTAAGGTTTGTGTCAACTGGTCCTCAGACTCTGTTTCCAAATTTAAGAACTCTCTCCTATGTTGCTTTATAACCGCAGCCAAGTCAGTGATACCTTCCAAGTGGAGGTCCATTAAATAAAACTGATCTTTATTGATAGGCTTTCACTGGATGTGATATTTATTTTTAAAGGACATTAGTCAGAATGTGAAGAAGAAAAGTTTATTCTGACAAATCAAGTCAAAATGTATTGCTTTACTGTTATTTGATTTCTAAATAGGAAACATAGATTTTTAATGTGAGCTCTTAATCAACACAATGGCAATGGTGGTTTTCCAGCACAGATATTTGTAGGCTAAGTCAAAACATAGAATTCTTTGCCTCACACCATTCCTGAACAACTTTGCGGTGTGGCAGGATGTATTATTCTGCTGAAAGAGGCCACTGCCATCCTTGAATACAGTTTCTGTAAGCACCTAGCGTCAGATGGCAATCCTTCCTACCCACCCTCATCACAGGCAGTGAAATGACGATATGGAGACCCACATTTAGGTCTAATTTTCAGAATATTTATTCTAACATAAATTGGAACTAGGATCTGTATGCTTTTAGATCCAAAGGATACTTTTGCCAATTAATACCATAGCTTTCTCCAGTTGGTGGCACAGTGTACATCAGACCTGACTGCACATTACCTGTTAACGATATAAACATTTTTGGGGGCACAAAACCTCATAGTACAGAGTCCCCACTGACCATGGCTCTGTCAAAGACCTTCAGCCGGATTATACAGACCTGATGCACCATTTCGTGGGGTGCTACACTAACTGGTCACTGACCGCCATGCCTCCAGCCACCTGATGGTGAAACCTGTAACAAGGAAGTGGTTAGACATAGTTACCTGCTAATTAACGAAGTTGCTTGCCCAGCGGGATTAGTGATCAGGTAATCCTATAGAACAATGGGCTCACCTTCCCACTAGCTGTCCCTATGTACCACTTTGACCCCTCACCCCTCCTTTATTCTCATTGGTTCACTTTCCCTTCCTTTCTCTTAACACCCTCCCCTCTCCCCATCCTGGAAAACTTTCCTAGAGGTACTTGTATCCCACTTCCTTGTTGCTTAACCCCATTCAGGCCCACCAGGGGTCCTTTTTTCCTTGTTTTCAAATTACGCTGTTGGAGATAAAACATAAACCTCACAGATTAAATCTAAAGACCTAGATCTAGAATGTGATGCATTCTTGTCCAAAGTTCTGGGCAAGAATGCATCTGATAACTTACGATGCGGCTGCAAATGTACAGAATTTGCTATCCTAAACTCTGGGAATGTGTAGACTCTCCTTGCATACATGTTGAAGGGACTTCCATGTTCTGCACCCTGTCTTGAGTACTTCCAGTACTCCTCTCTACATCTGGAATACTGGGTTGTACGTGATGGTATCCAAGCTCTTACTGTACGATTAGCATGCCTATGCCCACCCTCCATATATATCTAGTATGCATGGTGAGTGGACTCTTCCTGCATAAATCCGCACAGAATCTAACATCACACTCCAATGCTGAATGCAATGTACTGCTTGTGCACGCACAAACTAACAGGTGTATGTAAATCACCTGTCTTTATTAATGCAGGATCTGACCCATAGTGCCTATCTTGTAAATACATTTAAATGTATTAGGGATTTTATATTTTTCTTTCAGCTGTTGCAAGGTGTATAGCGTTTCCCCTTGATCAAAGTCAATATTTAATCCCTTTGGTTGTAAGGTTTTTAGTAGGAAGATTAATTTTATTTCCGTTTCGTTTATCTGTTTAATGTGATCTCCTCCTCTCCAGTCTTTCTGTACTGTCTCTATACCAAGGAACTTGAGGCCTTTGGGGTCGCTATTCTGGTATGTCCTAAAATGATTAGATACGCTGTGTTGTTCGTATCCAATTTTTATGTTTCTGATGTGTTCCTTAATGCGGTCCTTTAGTAGTCTTCTTGTTCTACCTACGTATTGAAGGCCACAGGGACACTCTAGCAGGTAAACCACACTTTTTGTGTGGCATGTGATGGTGTCTTTGATTTTGTAGTCTTTCTTCGTGAACTTTGAGGTGAATGTCTTAGTGCTTTTGGTCCGGTGGGGATCTAGTGTCTTGCAATTGGAACAGTTGGTGCAATGGAAAAAACCTTTAGTTTTTTTGTCATCTGACCACGTATATATATATAATCTATAAATTCCAGGGAATTATCCTTGAGTGAAACACAGTCCTTGTCTGGGGTTAGTGACACCCATATGAAAAGAGAACAATACAAAAAACCAGAACCAAATTTTGACATAGGCACTCAAATTACAAAATATTTATGCTAAGTTAATTCAGAAAGACCAAACAGTTTTTATATGGGAACAATATCAAAACCACAACCAAATTTTGACATAGGTGCTGTAACACTAAGTTACATTTTAAAAATAGTAGTATTTTTTTTTTTGTAGTAGAGTGGCTTTTGATATTGTTCCCATATAAAAATTGTTTGGTCTTTCTGAATTAACTCATAGAAATATTTTATAGTTTGAGTTAAGAAGAGAGGTTGGCCTATAAAATGGCGGATTGTCTAAGTTTATTCATGACTTTTGAAGTTTTAATGATGAGATAATTAAGCTCTCAATTTAAAATAAAAAAATGGGACTTTAGCACATCTTAACTGAAGGCTTCACCTCTAGGTTAAATAATGAAAACTTATCCAATTAAAGTAACCAATGTGGACAGTGTTCCAAGATTAAGCATTAGGAATAGATATAACATTTTTAAAATATCTCCCCACCAGTCTTATTTGTGTCTGAATGTAGTCAACAAATAGATAAATGTTGCTTGCAGTGCTGTCAATCATTCAGCATAGCAGAGAAAGGAAACTATCATAGTGTATGATGTATAAAGTGCATATGTTACGTCTGCCCTTAGTGACTTCTTCAGGGATCCCCTGGCTCAGAATGTTATATATATTAATAAGTATACTTCAAATAAATTTTTCAGGAATTTTATCAAACAGATTTATGAAATGTTATATAATATTTATATATCTCTTGAAGCACTGCTGATTTTTCTTTAAATGTCTGATTGGATTCTAGAGAATTGCATATTGATTTCAGTAGATGAGTTATGATAAACTACAATTTAATATTGCAGGACAAGCTTCTAAATAGGATTGCTTGATATAACAGAACAAATGTGCAGAGAGCGTTTAAAGTGAACACCAAAGGCATTTTAAAAAGGGAAAGATTTAAAGATTTTAATCAACTGAAATAAATATGAACACAATTAGCTAGCTGAAAAAGTCTAAGGGCCAGATTTACTAAGTTGTGGGAAAAGAAAAGTGTAAATGTTGCCCATAGCAGCCAATCAGATTCTAGCTCTCACTTTCCTATTACATACTAGAAAATGTCAGCTAGAATCTGATTTAAATGAGCCAGGTTGGGCATGGGGAAGGGATATCTTCTTAAAAAGGAAAATACACTTAAACCCCTTTCACATCATCACTAAATACCTGGGTTTTTGGACAAAAAAACGAGGTATTGGGTGGTGTGATCTAATGACCCGGGAAGAAGGGTTTTTCCCGGGTCACACCCAGGTAGGCTGGCAATGTCCCAAGGATGCCTGGGCATGCTGGTGCTTGGAGAACCACAAGCAACGGGTGTGAGTCCCCGCTTAGTACGGCCCTATTTCGATAGGGCCGTTTCCTCCCATCCAGTTTCGAACTGGCTGGGATTTTGATTGCATATGCCTCGATGAGGCATAGCAATTGTTCCATGGAGAACTTTTGGTGCTCTGAAAGATAAGGTAAAAAAAGTGCCCCAACCATTCCCCTAATTCTAACCTTCCCTTGTCCGCAGCCTGACCCTAACCTTCCCTTCTCCGCAGCCTGACCCTAACCCTCCCTTCCTGCAGCCTGAACCTAATTCTCCCTTCCTTGCAGCCTGACTCTAACCATAAAATGATTAATAAATAGAAGTACTTACCATCTAGAATTGGATCTGATCTTCCAAGCTTTTATTTCGTGGGGGAGGTGTTTGTAAAAAAAAAAAAAAAAGAAAGTTCCTCTACACCCTGATGATGGAATCTCTCCAAAACAGCTGTTGCTGGTTGGTGAGCACTATATGCAAATGAACAAACTGTGTTAGGGATTTACCTAGCTTCATTTATTGAGACTTTTTGGACATTGCAATTATTTACTATTATGATATAAGGACTCATGGACATTTCCAATAGATCCTAATGCTAATTTATATCCTATGTTGCCTTCAATGTTATCTAAAACCTTTACAGCCTGCACTTTACTTAGTGGAGCTTTTTGCACATTTGAAGATATGAAACTTTATGTACCTTTTCTTGCACTTTGTTATTTTATTGTTTGATGGTGGAATTTGTACTTGAGATGAAATATAAGTACTTTATTAAATTGATCAAGTTCTGGCTTTTGAATTTTGTATACAACTTTTGATTATATAGTGAACTGGGGCTGGATCCAGACTTAAGTGCTTGAAATTAGTTACTCCAGGGATAAACCATGTTGATTGCAGGGGAGTTATGTTTCATCTGTTGCAAACAGTATTAGAGTTGAGAGGTGATGTTTCCTATCCCAAGTCTAAATAACAGTGTGTTAGTAAAGCTGGTCAGTATCTGTGTGCAGCAAGCAATTCAAAGATATATCCCTGCATGCAAATAATACAATTAACTTGACTCCCCCTGCAATCAACATGGTTTAGTCCAGGAGTTACTAATTTCCAGCACTTAAGTCTGGATCCAGCCCCTGGTTCATAAACTAAAGTTTGTTTTTTAACTCTTTGGAGTTAAAATTGCAAGTGCTACTTTTTATTTTGTCAAAGTGTATTCTTATTAACATGTTTGCATGTTGGAAAATAAATCTTCTGCATTGAAGTACTCCTATATTCGATATATGCATTCGTCTACAGTTGAAATGTTTTATGTATCATTGATCCTCAGGAATTTCTTTAATTGTGCAAGTGCATATATGTTTCCTTAGATAACAGTAGCATAAGCTTTCTTTAGTGGAATTGATAACCCCACCATTTTTATTTTAAAACAATTCTAAAATAAAATAAAATAAAAAAATGTCTAGAATTAATAAATATAACCTTATCAATAATGAAAATCCCATCGGCGGCATGCTATTAACCCTTTGCATGCTGTGCCATATAGTACCGTAAGTGGCAGCATGCCAAGGTTTAATGGCTTGCCGCCACATATGATTGCCCTCCTAAATAGTAAATACACACTATGTACATATTACAAAACATAAAATGCCCCGTGCATAATATAAAACATACCATGCCCATGTAGATATTAATAAATTGACCATGCCCCGTGCATATAAATAAATAAACCATGCCCCATACAGTTATATAAATAAACCATGCTCTATACATATCAATAAAAAAATAACATGCCCCTGTACATAAGAAAAACCATCATATACCATGTGTACATAGCAATTGCCAAAACAAATCCCTGTATATATTATAGGTCCAAATGTCCCCCTTCTGTAAAAATTAAAAAAAAAATAATAGTGTTAATATTTAAAGTTTCTGTAGATTGCTTTTCATCCAGACGAGAGGGTGACTTTGGGTCAGGAACTTCTGGAGCCTGTTGATTGGCCTGTGTTTTCCTGATCCCTCTGACAAATGACTTATGTCATTGCAGGGCCCGTATTTATATCCTCTGATGGGAGTTCCCTGCGGCTGGGATGTTATTATTATTAATAATAAAGAAATTTTTTTTTTAATTAAACGTAATAAAAATTTACATTGAATAAGGGCCACGATGTGTTGCAAGTTTTTAAGGGTATATTTGCTCCCTCTGGCTTTCCTCCTTCGGCGGGTCCAGAGGCCTGCCATCTTATGGCGCGTGTCCTGGCTGTTTCCTAGCAGCCAGGACGCCTCTTTCGACGCCCGGCGGGCGCCATCTTCCCTGATCTGTCCTGGCCGCTGCTTAGTTGCCAGGACGCACTCTGTTGTCGGACAGGGGGATGCGACCTGCCTTTCTCCTGCAGCCCAGACTGTCCCCACCATCAGGGGCTCCAGTGAACACCAGGCTCTGGTTCGACTCCGTGCCCTGGTGAGCAGTCTCCTAACATTATAATCGGCCAACCGTCAGCCGTCATGGAGTCAGCTACTACGGACGCAATCAATGCGTTAATCTCCCAGATGTCCCACCTGACTCAGGTGGTCCAGACCCTCACTAACCAAGTAAAATTGCAGGAGGACGCCATTACTAATCTGTAAAGACAAACCGCCTCCAGAAACTGAACCCTGGGCTCCGCCCATGGACATTAAAGTTCCTCTGCTGGATTGCTTCTCTGGGGACCGGAACAAGTTCCAGCAACTTGAGAACAGTTGCTTGCTGTACTTGCTGTGGCCTAACACCTGTGGGAATGAGCAACAGCTTGTTGGGCTGGTTTAAATGTGGAGGCTTTCGTTAAAGCATTGGGTCTAATCTACGATGACCCTGACCGAGTAGCATCCGCCGAATTCAAGATGCGATCAATTTGCCAAGGTTGACGTTCAGCTGAGGATTATGCCACTGAGTTCCGCTGCTGGGCAAATGATTTCAAATGGAACTATCTGGTGCTTTGCAGTCAATTTAGAGTGGGTATCTCTGTACAAGTCAAAGATGCCTTGGTACAATACCCGGCACCGGCAACCCTTGAGGACTTAATGCTATTAGCCATCAAGGTTGATCGACATCTCCGAGAGCGTTGTTTGGAACGGGATTCTCTTCCAAGCTCATCCTCCCCGTTCACTACATTGGCACCTGATGAGGAAGAGCCGATGCAGCTTGGATCCTACAGACTCTTCAGACATAAGAGAAATCATCGCTGGGCCATGGGTCTATGTGTGTATTGTGGTACTCGGGGGCACATGGCTGATCAGTGCCCGAACAATTCCTCACCAGCAGGAAATGCCTAAACCAGATGGATAGGGAGGAGGTCCATCTGGGAGTTCAGTTAATTTCCTCCTGGAATTCTCTGATCGTTCCAACTCTGTTGAAGACCAGTACTTGCAGTTTTGATCTCTCTGCATTTATTGACAGTGGAGCATCTGGGAACTGCCTCGACAGTGATCCTCTACCTTTGATCTCTGACTTGTTTGATCAATTAAAAGAGGCCATTGTCTATTTAAAATTGACCTCAGAGGAGCTTACAATCTCATCCGTATTCGAGAGGGGGATGAGTGGAAGTCCGCATTCAAAACTCACGCTGGCCACTACGAATACCTGGTGGTGCCTTTCAGATTGTGCAATGCTCCAGCAGTATTCCAGGCAGATTCATAGGGGTCTACTTAGACGACATCCCCATTTATTCCCCCTTTCCAGAGCTCCACAGGACACAGGTCCAGCAAGTCCTCTTTCGTCTACGGGAAAATTGTCTCTATCAAAGCAGAGGTGTGAATTTGAGATTTCGAAGGTAAGCTTTTTTGGGTACAGCATCTCTCCCAGTGGTTCAAGATGGATCTTGAGAGGGTCAGAGCAATTCTGGATTGGGTACAACCTGCGCATCTGAAAGCAGTCCAAGGCTTTATGGAGTTCGCAAATTATTATCGATTCGTCAGGAACTTCTGTCCCTTTTTCCTCTATCTCAGATCTGACCAAAAAAAGAGCTGATCCCAAGAATTGATCACGACAGGTGGAGAATGCATTCAGGCGATTAAAAATTGCCTTCACCACAGCGCCAGTCTTGAGGCATCCACGTCCTGAGCTGCCTTATGTAGTCGAAGTCGATGTCTCCGATGTTGGAGCAGGAGCCATTTTGTCTCAAGCGGACCCAGCGGATTCAAGATTACATCCCTGTGCATTTTTCACCAGAAAATTTTCTAGTGCTGAAAAGAATTATGACGTTGGGAACAGGAAGCTCCTGGCCATCAAGATTTTTTTATTTATTAACAGGTTTTTATATAGCGCCCACAGATTACGTAGCGCTTTACAATGTTACAATCTTTATAACAATACTGGGGAATAACAGACAGACTGGGTGGGTAAGAGGGCCCTGCTCACAGGCTTACACTCTATAGGACAGTGGGTTTGATACATAAGGGCAAGTGCTATATATCACACAATGGAACCAGCCAGGGTGTATGACAAAAGTGCTCAATGCTCTGTATGCTCCAGTCACACAGCAGTGTCGGTAGCAGAGATGAGGGAATTGTAGAACAGAGAGCGTGCGGGTTTGTGTTCGTAATGTGTTAAATTGTAGAAGTGACTAGTAATATGGTGTTTAATGCTTAGGGTGGTTGTGGAATTTGATAAGCTTGTCTGAAGAGATGAGTTTTAAGGGAACGCTAGAAAGATTGTAGAGTAGTGGATAGTCTTAATGGGCGAGGAAGGCTATTCCAGAGAGTGGGTGCTGCCCAGGAGAAGTCTTGCAACCTTAAATCAGAGCATTTATGAGGTACAGAGGTGAGTTGTAGATCTTGTGATGATCTGAGAGAACGTGCTGGGATATATCTTGAAACAAGTGAGGAAATGTATGCAGGTGCAGTGTTGCTTATGGCTTTATAGGTTAGCAAGAGGATTTTGTATTTGATTCTGTATTTTACAGGCAGCCAATGTAGAGACTGACAGAGTGGAGTAGCTGTAGTTGAGCGTTTTGCAAGGAAGATCAGTCTCGCTGCTGCATGCAATATAGACTGTAGAGGGGCAATTTTATTTTGTGGGAGACCAATAAGAAGGGCATTGCAGTAATCAATGCAGGATATAATTAGGGCATGAATGAGTGTTTTAGCTGTTTCTTGTGAGAGATATTTTCGAATTTTGGAAATGTTTTTTAAATGTAT
>WWET01002928.1:134977-145133 GCA_011038615.1 Limnodynastes dumerilii | reverse complement strand
CTTCATGAAAAAAATAACTATTACCATTAACTGCTCTGGAAATGCAAAAAATATGTAATGTAAATATATAATATTATTTCTGTTTTATCTCTGAAATATATTATGTTTGTTTTAGGACCGAAAAACTTCTGCGATGCTTGTAAGTTTTGATATATAATTAGGATCTTCATGAAAAAAATAACTATTACCATTAACTGCTCTGGAAATGCAAAAAATGTATCATGTAAATATATAATATTATTTCTGTTTTATCTCTGAAATATATTATGTTTGTTTTAGGACCGAAAAACTTCTGCGATGCTCCGAGTGTAAGTTTGCCAGATACTGCAATTCACTTTGCCAGGTAATCGTCTTTTCATTGAAATTACCCTTTCAACAAATTAATGTTGCTTATGTTTCCTGTAAACTTGCCACCCTCCAGTTTAAATGTACATTCTTGTGTTTTAATACGTCTCTTTTCTTAAAATATATAAACGATTCTTTTTTTTATCCACACTCCACCTTTGCTCCAAGTGATACATGTTCAGATCCTTCAGTCTGCCTGGGTATATTTTGTTATGTAGGTCATTTACATTTTTTGCTTTGTTTTTGTTAAAAGCGATTTGAAAGGAATATCAATCTAGCTGCTGCATGCAGTATAGACTGTAGGGTCTGTAATTTTACATTGTGGGAGTCCAGTAAGGAGAGCATTGCAATAATTAATGCATGAGATAATTAACGTGTAAATGTAAGCTTTTGCAGTGTCCTCTGTGAGATATCTGTGTATGTTGCAAATGTTTTTCAGATGTTTGTAGCAGGATTTAGTAACGGATTGTATGTCAGGCACAAAGGACAGTTCATTGTACCACCTAGGCAGCAAGCTTTTTATGTAGGCATTACTTACGTGTTCTCAACAGAAATAGAGAGACCAGGTGGGTAACTTTTATTGGCAGGTGAAAATATTATTAGTTCTGTTTTGAAAGGTTAAGTTTGAGATGGTGAGGGACATCCAAAATGAAATGGCAGAGAAACATATAGTTAGGTGGGCCAATACAGATGGTGAGAGAGCAGGGGTAGATAGGTAGATTTGTGTATCATCTGCATAGGTGATAATGAAATACAAATGACGTTATTATCTGTCCCAGAGAAGTTGTATAAATAGAGAAGAGCAATGGACCTAACACTGGGCCTTGTGGTACTCCAATAGATAAAGGAAGGGGAGGTAGATCAAGAAAAGTGAACACTGGAAGAGCGAATAGTTAAATAAGATGTGAACCATGAAAGAGCCATTTCCTGAATACTTAGTTATTGTAACAAAAGCAGCAGAAAGATCCAGGAGAATTAGAAGAGAGTAGTGACCTTTAGATAAAGCAGTGATTAAATCATTGACCACCTTAGTCAGTGCAGTTTCCGTGTAGTGTCGGAAACGAAAACCTGACTAAAGAGGATCCAGAAGATCGTGTGAGGAAAGTAAGTGAATGAGGTGACTGTAGGCAAGTCTCTCTGGCAGCTTTGAGGGACATGGAAGCTTGGAAATAGCCTGGTAGCATGAGGGAGAGTTGGGGTCAGATTTTTTTTTTTTTTTTTTTTTTTACACTAGTATAATTGCTTCCTCTTCCTATGCCAGCACAGGCCAATGAGTTATATCTCTTCTGATTGGAGGATAGGACAGGAAAATAAAGGACACCAATGCTATTCTTGTGTGTCTTTTTCTTTCCTACTTTGATGTCAGGCAGAGTAGAACATTCTTTCCTGTTCTGTTGCTTACCTCCAATAGAATGCTGGATTTTCCTCATCAGCACGGTGGTGTCTAAATGGGGAATGAGGTGGCGAAACTGGCTTCAAAAGTGCTCCCTCGCTGGATGTTGAACTGTAGGCGCCTCCTATCGATGGTGGGTTGGCAGTGGTGTTAGCAGCACTATGCTATATGGGCACTGGGAAGAAACTGTGCCACCATTTTGTTGAAGCCAATGCCTTAGCCTCTCTGTCTGAGTATGGAAAAGTTTGTTTTCAAGAACTGGCTGCTCTTTCTGTGCTGCTATAAGGATGAATGGCATAAGGTCTCACCCTAAAAACTTAGGGTTACATAGTTGATGAGGTTGAAAAAAGACAACAATCCATCAAGTTCAACCTATTTTGGATCTCCTGCGATCCCTATCTTTATATTGGAAGTTAATCCATATAAAGCAACCTCAAAACTGTTGCAATCCTAAGATAAATAAATACATACATTTCTACCTTGCTCCACTACTGTCCTTTATTTAAATTAGCGGTCCTGGTAACCCTGAATGTCCTTTTCTGCTAAAAATGTATCTAATCCTTTCTTAAACATATCCAGTGAATCTGCCATCACAACCTTTTCTGGCAGTGAATTCCACATCCTGACTGCCCTTACTGTGAAGAACCCTTTCCTTTGCTGGTTGTGAAACTTCTTTTCCTCTAACCTTAGTGGGTGCCCCCGTGTCCTGTGTACAGTCCTTGGGGTAAAAAGTTCCTTTGAAAAGGGTAAGCCCCTATCTTTTTTCTGGGTTAGAAGTTTTGTTTTTCAGTTTGTTTAGTTACTTTTGTAACAGACCAGCAACGAAAGAGTGGAACTTAAAGCAAACCATACTGCATAATGTAACTTTTGTGATATAACCAGGGGCGGAACTACCATTGGTGCAACAGGAGCCATGGCACCGGGTCCCGTACTAATACAAGGGCCCACTGCCGTCATCATTGCACCGCCGAAGCTCCCCACCAGGTTACCTAGGATATAATCAGGGACAAAGCATATTTTTTGCACCAGGGCCCACAAAATACTATTTCCGCCTCTCTATATAACATTTCTAGAAAATTACGTGAGTGTCACCAATAGACCTGTATTTTTGTATAAAGGATCAACACTGTCACAGACAGAGGCGGACTTAAACCCAGATGAAAATTGGCATGAAGAAGCAACATGCTATTGTAGGAAGAGTTTTAAAACCTGCAGTCTCCACAGAGGTAATAGATAGGCTGCTGTGTAGCTAGTGCAATAACTTAGGGTGCTCTGTAGCTGGTGCAATAACTTGGAGAGCAACATTATGGACAGAGTTAAGCATACAAATTTTTAAAGGATATCCTACTAACCCTGTAATTTATTGCAAAGCCTTCTTAGACACTGAGGTTAGCTGCAAGGGGTGGTTTCACAACAGCAGTCATCAGAAGAGCGTTGTGGATGAAACCATGGTTGGCAGACTCACGTTTCAAGGTGAATACCTGTTTGTACAGAAACTGGATAAAATGATATAAATTTTGGTATTATATTGACTTTTCTAAATAAATTTATATTAAACACAGATTGTGGAATATCTTGTTTATTTGTTTGTTATTAAAAGCTTCCACCCTTCAGCTCACAAGAACTTAAGTCACAGTTATGGCTTCTGATAGCTGTCTATGGAGGTACCATGAGGTGGATTCAAACAAACTAAGTATATGTGCTTGGGTATCTGTATTTAGAGAGGTTATGTAAATGCCCCATTTCTTGTGGAATTTTTCCACCCCTTTTTCTATGTCCGGTAAGGTGGCTCTTATAAAAATGTGTTTTAACACTATTATATTGGTATTATTTTCTACCACAAAAGTGGCACACCCAAGGTATTTTAACCATATCTATTACCACATATTGCCTGGAGAATTTGGACTCTCCACTAAATACCCAAGGAGCAGCTTCTGATAAGTCACAAATAATCAATCCTTACTCCCCGATTTTAGCATGTAAGCAATGCCCATTGCGTGGAATGTGACTATATGTAACACAGACAAGCTTATTGAATAAGCTACAATAACAGGAGGTGACTGAGGTTCCACCCATAGAAATTTTGTAAGGTTTCTAATCAAAGTTTTGCTTAGTGAATAATGCCTTAGATGATTACAGAACCATTCTAGACCTTAGGTGCCTCAACAAGAACATCAGCCAGGAATATACTAAACATTGGTGTTGAAATGACACCCATATTAAAAATATAAATAAATGAAGAAAAAAAAATTCGGATATTTGAAAAAAAAACCTATCATCTCACAGCCCTGTCCTGTGACCACCTCTTCAAGCAACCATTATACCAAAATGTTGGTAGTAGCGATAGTCAAGCTATCTAGGCCTATTAGACAACATTCTAATAGAAGCACATTCAAGGGAAGAAGCAAGCTCTCGCATGGAAAAAATGGTGATGAGTCCTACAACAACATGGGTGGATTATTAACCGAGGGAAAATCCAGTTAAGCCCAGTACAAAGGCAATACCTAGGGGTATTGAGAGACACAGGAATAATGAAATTTATGCTGTATCATGAAAAAAGGAGAAACTTTGTAGAGGAATGCAAGGCAATCAGATGGGTAACTGCAAGATTGCATGAAAGTAATAAGGCTGATGTAATTTCCTATAGAGGCAATACCCTGTGCAAGACTTCATAAGAGGTCATTCCAACAAAGCCATTTAAAGCAATGGGACAGAAGCACCAGGAACTTTAAAAATAAATAAATCTTATCAACTAAGTTAAATTTAAATCTGTGCTGGTGGATGGAAGAAAGCAGGATAAGCACAGGGAAACCCTTTGTGACCTAGCAACGCGCTGTGGTAACTACAGACACCAGCTCTTCAGGCTGCTGTGCCACTTGCAAACAAGAAAAGGAAAATATTCAACAAATTCGAGGAGAACCCACTCCAGTATCTGAAAAAGGAGTGCGGTACATCAGTCATGTTACATTTTTCAAGACAAGTTGTCAAAGAGGTCAGAGGTCAAGGCTGTAGTAGCCTACATAAACAGGCAAGGGGCACAAAAGTGAAGCCATGATGGAAAACATGAAATATGTCCTGGAATGGGCAGAAAAGTACATCACAGCTGTTTATATAGCAGGCAAGGAAAACTACTGCATTCTTTCTAAGCAGACACATGTGCCACACTGGAGTATGCCAATTAGACACTGCAGTTTTTTTTAAACTGGTAGGAAAGTGTCACAAGTAGATTTTATGGTGACCCAGACCATCAAGCAACAGGCACAGTTGTCAAGGTGCCAGGATCCCCAAGTGTTGGGGGTGGAAGATTTTAACTCCTTGGCACTTCTGGCTGGCTAATTTAATACCTTCACTTCTTTTTATCCCTAGTGTGTTGAGGAAGCTAGAAAGGGAGATTGTGTTGGTTATAACAATCTACCCTACGGGCCAAGAGGGGCCTGGTTCCCCAAGGTGCTGCAACTATCAGTCAAGGGGTTTTAAATGCTGCAGATAATTCAGAATATCATGAATCAAAGCTAGAAGTGTGTAAATTGAGGACATGGCTGTTGAGGCCAAGATCTTGATGTAGCAGAATGTTACATATTGCCATACTAATCCTGGCAGAATGTAAATTCTTAACTTTTCTGTCCTTTGTTGCTTTGCAGGCCTGTGCATTTTGTATGACTTGCACATGTGTAATTGCTAGCAGCTGCTGCTATGTGGCAGAGAGACCTCTCTCCCTCTCTCCCTCTCTCCCTCCTTTAGGCTTTGAGGACTGAGCAGCTCCAAGGTAATATGGTACTATGTACAAATCTGAAATTCCTACTAAAGCTGGTATCAATAAATAGATTGTACTATCTTCACTATGCCTTAAATTGAAGAATGGTAAAGAGGCCAATGTCACAGGATGCAGGATTTACCGCGTGAGAGCTCGTTGGTCGGCGGCACTCCTCAGTTAAGTCTGTTTAAAGTCCAATTCCAGTTTTGATCAAGTTTATCCAGTCCAGTTCCAGTCCTGGTCAAGTCTGTCAAGTCATGCTTGTCCAGTCTAGTTCCACTCCTGGTCCAGTCCAGCTCCAGTTCTGGTCCAGTCCAGGTCAAGTCAAGTTTTTTCCAGTATTTGTAGAAAGGACATCCTCTGTTCGGGAAAACCAAACAATTATTTGTTCTTGGAAAAGCAAAAATAAACAGAGACGTGTACCACTGCAATTGGAAAAAACTGCTGCTCTTTGCTCTGATAGTTCAGTGTACAAAGAGAGTTTTTGTTACAAATAATGTTAACCAGCGCTGTATGTCTTTTATGTTAGGACACACTAAGTAGTCTAATTTTGAAAATATTCAATTATTTATTATTACATTTCAAAGCATCAAAACATGATTGTATACATGCATTTGATAAACAGAAGTATTTCATAATATAGCATTCCATAAATAACATAAATATCCCTTCTGCAGAAATCTTATGTATCTCACTGTCAATCAGATTATAGGTGAACTTTATATTTCAATAGGGTATTTTTTCCCCACTTTTTCTCAGTTTTAGTGAACAATATAAAGAGTCTGGTACCATAAGCTAGTATGTTCCAGTGGTGTCCACCTGGCAGCAGGGGATCCTGTTGCTGTCTAAAGCTCTGTACAGTGTCCACTGTGCAGTTGTTTGATGAGTACACCCTCTGGTTAGTGATCTAGTGGCTGTGGCTGTTGATTGTAGCGGGGTATTTATCTTATTTGTGGACTGATATATTATGAAATGTATCTGTATATTAAATGCATGTATACAATCCTGTAAGTAATCAGCGTATATTTACAAAATTAGACAGTTAATTACTGTCCAAACATAAAAAGCAAACGGCTCTGGTTAACATTATTTGCAACAAAATAGAAACTAATTATCTGTTCTTGCAGAAGGCAAAAACAAGAGTAGCAGCATCAAAAACTGTTACACTCTCCGCAACGACATTCTGAATTTCGAAAATTTCCTATAGTTACCGCGAATGGGTGAGTATGTCGTTCGGCATACTTCACCAATTCACTTTCACAATGCGCGATATCTAGCAGCCATCCTTCCGCCGCACCTCCACTGCTGCTATCGCTGGACCTGGAACAGGTAAGTAAATTTTTTCTGCGGTGTTAGGGTTGGGGTTAAGATTAGGGTTTGGATCAGACTGCAAGAAAGGGAGGGTTAGGGTGAGGCTGCCAGGAAGGGAGGGTTAGGGTAGTGAGAGGGGAAGGTTAGGGTTAGGGAAAGGAGTGGTGGGACTATTTTTTTTTTACTACTTTTAGGTCCACTGAGCTTTCGGTGCTCTTTGAGGCATATGCAATCGAAATGGGAAATATTAATTTTCGCAATTCAGATTTTCTTTACAGGGACCCACACCCTATCAAAAACTACTATTTTGAGATGAATCTGAACAGCATTTTAGAAGCTGGTAAGCAGAGGAGGATTGACTATCTGGAGAGCTTGAAGGCCTATTCGACAAAGTATCTACCCTGTGGTCTGTGCTGCCAGAGGAAGAGGACTTTACATATAGTGCTTTACCTGTTTAATATGTTTTTTTTGACTCCTCCATGGCAGCACCTATATTCCCTACCAATAAGTATGTATACTATTACAAATCTAAGTTGATTTTATTTTGAACCTAGGAAATAAGAAGACACAACAGGCGGGGGAGTGGCGTTGCTGGTGTCTTTGCTCTTTCCTATCCTGGCTCCATTCAGTGGAGACATAACCTATTGTCTGTCCTGCCATGGAGGAGTCAAAGAAACCATATTAACAGGTACTAACCTGTAGTTTTTCGGGCACCCGATGTTGAACAAATATAAAAAGAACACCATCAAATAAACAAAAACACACACACAGGGTTTAAAAAATATCACTTAGCCGGCACACTGAAGATTGCCAGGCCGGGCTAGAGCATCACCAGGATACCCATAATGACTGGCCCATAGTGACGGTGTTTATACATGGATAAGGGCGTTGGAAACCTATTGCAAGCATATGGATGATCATAAACTCAGAAGTAGCTCCCACATAAAGACATAAGAATGAAAGTTGAAGAGTCTTTGAAATAGCCCCTTCTGGTTATCTCCTGTGTACTGCTATGAACTAGATATGCATTTCCATTGATTATGATCTCCAGACTAGCTGTTGACAGCCAATACAAAACCAGATATGTGTATTATGGCTCTGGTGATAATACTAATTATATTATAAACCAATAACATAAACTAAAATTGATAAAATACAGACCCTAAGTTATAAGTACTATAAAAAATTATTAACATAAAAGGAAACACCTCAAAACTGTCAAAAGGAAAGTAAAAAATAGAGGGATAAATACACAGTTCAGAAAGTTCTGTTATAAGACACTTAACAGATTAGCATATGCTAGGGAGGCCGCCAAATATACAGTATAATTATCATTACTGCCTTTATGAGATGATAAACACACAAAATGGCAGATGCTCAATCAATTTATAGGTAAATGCAAACGGGTGAATGAAAGGCAGGGATGATCGGATATCAACAGAAGGAAAGGAAATGCCCCAGCAACATTGCCATTAACCAGTAACAGACTATACCATTCTATCTGTAAAATAAAATGCAGAAATGTCTGCAGTGTCAAATAGTTTACAGATTAAGAAAGTTCCAATTTTTGATGCGTCACTCAGCCCAAACTCAACGACTAAATGTAAAGAAAAGTGAATTTGACTATAGCTTAAAGTTTATTTTAAACTCAAGGACAAGAGTGCTTCTATTAAACCTACCTGATAATCCAAACTTGTATTTGAACAAAGTCAATAGCCTATTATGGGAGGAATATTTTCTACCAAAAAAAGTAGATACCAAGTGGCATATTCAAAGCAGTGATACAAACGATTTTTTGTGTTTGGAGACTCTCTATTTAATATTTTTACGTTTTCAAGGAAACAGGCAGAAGATTTTTAATCTGTAAAGCAATCGGCTGCTGTGAGAATCTGAAAGGTAAGGTGCGTCATTCAGTAGTTGGCAGAAGAAGAAAGTCAACGGAACCTTCACCATAAATTAAGATATATTTGTTATTAATTACATCACTTATTGTACATCACAGTATGTTCATTAACTAACCCTTTTGTTCTCCCTTAAAAAATGGTACACTTAGCAGAAAAGAAAAACTATCAGTATGAACCCAATACAGATGGCTTTTTTTTTAAAAGTTTACAGACGTGTTTTTTTTTTAAAAAAAAAAAAAAAAAAAAAAGACAAACCTGCTAAGATTTACTATCCAGGTATTCTTTAATAGTTTTATATTTTGTCTTCGTTTTTTTGGCTTATTTCCTAAAATTCTTGTATGTTCAGAAAGCAGATGGCATTCTATTGCTGCCTGAAATAAAATGGCAAATAGATTATTGAGCTTAAGTGATCTATCTGTAACCTTGTGTGGATTTATAAGTGCATTAAAAGTACTGTTGACAATTCTAGAATTGGCAGATTTTCATTCAGTTCTATTGCAGTTATTTATTAACTCGCATTATTTTGTAAGTGAGTTTCCCTATGCTCAAATTGCTTTTGAGACTACAAAGCTAGAACAATGTCTTTGGTGATATGTCATTCATTTGCTTTATAGCATACTTAACAGTAGAAGTTTTTGAAATGAAATGTGATCTGCCAGTTAAGTTCACCTGGACCACAAACTTTATTTTCTTCTAGTTTAGATCCATCTGCTATTTGATACTTAGATTTAGTTAAAAAGTGGCAATTTTATCTGCTGTGATTACTGTGAGATGTCCACTTCATAGTTAATGTTTGTTAGAAAATGCAAGAGATTAATTTTCATTTTCTGTATTTCACGTTTGGAAGTCCAACCTTAATTGTTCTAGTGGATATAGTGCGCTAGGAGCTACACACCTTAATGCCATTACTTATGTAATTCATTCTATTTGTTTACTTTTCTATCTTTGTTGATCCTTAATATCTCAAGGCTAAGACCGCATGCTCTGTACTTACAACAATATCATAATGTTAACAAACCTTACCAATAATTGGACACAAACTACATTAATAGTAGATATTACTGAAAAATGTTTTTAAAATTTATTTTATTGAATACTATGAAAAGATGAGAGCAGAGCAACCATATTGATAGTATAATTTTTTTTTTCAAACTTATTACTCACTTTTGTAGATATTTATTTACATATTAGAAAAATAGATTAATTATTCAAGAACAGAATACCCCCGGTGATTTAACTACTTCCAAAAATGCATGAATATTCTATCAACCCCCTTGGGAGACCAATTGTACCTGGCACCATTACTATAATGTTAAATATTTTCCAATTTATAGATAGTCATCTACATCTTTTGTTTTAAAAGCTTGGTCATACTTGAAAGGTACAGGGGATGTATTGATTAAAACTGAACATTTTAAATGGGACAGTGTTGTTGTTTTTTTTTTTTTT
>WWET01002928.1:120252-134736 GCA_011038615.1 Limnodynastes dumerilii | reverse complement strand
GAATGCCAGTTTATTTATGAATCAATGAAATAACATTCAAGTTTGGCCTGGACATATGTATGGGGGAAATCTGATGTGTTTAGTTTTACAGATGATTTTCTATTTATGTAGAGAAGTAGTGAAAAAAAATGTTAAGGATTTCTGAAAATACTTGAATAATAACTTCAATATAGAGCTCACATTTCCAATCAGTAAAGATAATGTGAACTTTTTTTGATCTTCTACTGTATCCTAAACTACAAAGAATATTCATAAAAAATAATCCTACAGAAACATTTTGTTGAGAATAGATGGCCTAAGAGGAAACGGAAAGAAAATTCCTCCTCCCAAGGAATAAAGTAGAAAAACTGAAAAAAATGTAATTATAATTTTGGAGTTTGAAATAAATGGAAAAATGTATTGAATGATCTGGTCATTTTAGCTTATTGACTGCTTATAATTTATAGCTCAAACAATGTAGTATACTTTTAGAATGCAGCTGCCACAAAATATCAGGTTCAATGAACATTTGATAAACGTCAAAAAAAAGAAAGATCACTCTGTACTGTTACGTTTTAAAATTATCCATAGTTATTTATTATCATTTTATAATTAATTTTGATGGCATAAAATAAATTAAAGCCAATTAAAGAAGTAATATTTTGAATGCTAAATTAGCACAAACTGAGATGAAATGTATATTTCAATTCAAATGTCAATTTAAAAACTCAAATGGTTTCTAACCTAAAAATAGATTGAAACACACAAACATACTATCCTAGATATACCCAAATCCATTAAATCTTGGAAGCGATACAGGAATTGGTCAGGCCAGTCCTGGGAATACCAGGTGCTGTGTGTATATATGTATGTATATATGTATGTATATATGTGTGTGTGTGTATATATGTATGTATATATGTGTGTGTGTGTGTGTGTGTGTGTATATATGTATGTATATATGTGTGTGTATGTATATATGTATGTATATATGTGTGTGTGTGTGTGTGTATATATGTATATGTATGTATATATGTGTGTGTATGTATATATGTATGTATATATGTGTGTGTGTGTGTGTGTATATGTGTATATATGTATGTATATATGTGTATATATGTATGTATATATGTGTATATATGTATGTATATATGTGTATATATGTATGTATATATGTGTATATATGTATGTATATATGTGTATATATGTATGTATATATGTGTATATATGTATGTATATATGTGTATATATGTATGTATATATGTGTATATATGTATGTATATATGTGTATATATGTATGTATATATGTGTATATATGTATGTATATATGTGTATATATGTATGTATATATGTGTATATATGTATGTATATATGTGTATATATGTATGTATATATGTGTATATATGTATGTATATATGTGTATATATGTATGTATATATGTGTATATATGTATGTATATATGTGTATATATGTATGTATATATGTGTATATATGTATGTATATATGTGTATATATGTATGTATATATGTGTATATATGTATGTATATATGTGTATATATGTATGTATATATGTGTATATATGTATGTATATATGTGTATATATGTATGTATATATGTGTATATATGTATGTATATATGTGTATATATGTATGTATATATGTGTATATATGTATGTATATATGTGTATATATGTATGTATATATGTGTATATATGTATGTATATATGTGTATATATGTATGTATATATGTGTATATATGTATGTATATATGTGTATATATGTATGTATATATGTGTATATATGTATGTATATATGTGTATATATGTATGTATATATGTGTATATATGTATGTATATATGTGTATATATGTATGTATATATGTGTATATATGTATGTATATATGTGTATATATGTATGTATATATGTGTATATATGTATGTATATATGTGTATATATGTATGTATATATGTGTATATATGTATGTATATATGTGTATATATGTATGTATATATGTGTATATATGTATGTATATATGTGTATATATGTATGTATATATGTGTATATATGTATGTATATATGTGTATATATGTATGTATATATGTGTATATATGTATGTATATATGTGTATATATGTATGTATATATGTGTATATATGTATGTATATATGTGTATATATGTATGTATATATGTGTATATATGTATGTATATATGTGTATATATGTATGTATATATGTGTATATATGTATGTATATATGTGTATATATGTATGTATATATGTGTATATATGTATGTATATATGTGTATATATGTATGTATATATGTGTATATATGTATGTATATATGTGTATATATGTATGTATATATGTGTATATATGTATGTATATATGTGTATATATGTATGTATATATGTGTATATATGTATGTATATATGTGTATATATGTATGTAATCCACCAACCTCCATCAATGCCCAAGATCTTGCAATGTACTTTAAGGACAAGATTGATAACATAAGACAGGAATTATTCTCCAACTCCTCATCTAACATACTGTCCAACACCCTTTCTCCACCTTCTGGCACTATGTCCTCATTCCATCTCACAAATGAAGAGGAAGTATCTGCTCTATTCTCCTCTTCCTACTCTACTACTTGTCCTCTTGATCCTGTACCCTCACAAGACAGTTGATGCCTATCTTCTGTGCTTATTCCAACCTTAACTACAATCTGCAATCTCTCTCTGAATACTGGTATCTTCCCATATCTATTCAAGCACGCACTGATTACTCCAATTCTGAAAAAACAAAACTCCGACCCAAATTCTCCCTCAAATAATCGACCCATTTCCCAGCTCCCATGCTCCTCAAAGCTGCTTGAAAGACTGGTCTATACTCGCCTCACTAACTTCCTCTCCTTACACAATCTTCTAGATCCTCATCAGCCAGGATTTCGCTCTCTCCACTGCACTGAAACTGCACTGACCAAAGACCAAAGTCCTCAATGATTTGGCTACTGCTAAATTCAAAGGCCACTACTCTCTCCTAATTCTCCTTTATCTTTCTGCTGCTTTTGCCACTGTTGACCACTCTCTTCTAAATGTTACATTACAATCAATAGGTATTCAGGACATAGCTCTTTCCTGGTTCACATCCTACCTCTCCAATCGCTCTTTTAGTGTCTGCTTTTCTGGGTCCACTTCTTCTGCCCTTCCGCTTTCTGTGGGGGTACCTCAAGGCTCAGTCCTGGGTCCCTTGCTCTTCTCTATCTACACCTCTTCCCTTGGACAGCTAATAAAGTCATTCGGTTTCCAATATCATCTCTATGCAGATTATACACAAATCTATCTATCCACTATCCCCAACCGTGCTGACTCGGGTCACTGAATGTCTTTCTGCCATCTCATCCTGGATGTCCTCTCGTCAACTTAAACTTAATCTTTCAAAAACAGAGTTATTAATATTTCCACCTGCTAACAAGACCTACCCACCTGGTCTCTCTATTGCTGTCGACAACACTGAAATATTCCCTACTCGCCAAGCTCGCTGCCTAGGTGTTACACTTGATTCTGAACTGTCCTTTATGCCCCATATTCAATCTGTTTCGAAATCTTGTTATATACATTTAAAAAACATTTCCAAAATTCGAAAATATCTCTCACAAGAAACAGCTAAAACGCTCATTCATGCCCTAATTATATTCCACATTGATTACTGCAATGCCCTTCTTATTAGTCTCCCACAAAATAAAATTGCCCCTCTATAGTCTGTATTGCATGCAGCAGCGAGATTGATCTTCCTTGCAAAACGCTCAACTACAGCTACTCCGCTCTGTCAGTCTCTACATTGGCTGCCTGTAAAATACAGAATCAAATACAAAATCCTCTTGCTAACCTATAAAGCCATAAGCGACACTGCACCTCCATACATTTCCTCACTTGTCTCAAGATATATCCCAGCACGTTCTCTCAGATCATCACAAGATCTACAACTCACCTCTGTACCTCATAAATGCTCAGATTTAAGGTTGCAAGACTTCTCCCGGGCAGCACCCACTCCTTCTCCTTATGAGTTTCGCATCTCGATTTACCAGGGAGATTTATTGTTTGTATAACCCAATATCCTTCTCCTTTATGATTATATTCTATTTTTTATTGGATTGATGCACGTAAACAATAAAATTACACATTACACGTTACGGTAGTAATTGTGGATCATGCGGACGTTTGCTAAATTCGTACATCTGATTCACAATTACGTTTTTTCGTAGTATGCATGTGTATTTTTTATAATTACTGTTCTATGCGTATAAATTAAGATAATTACATTTGTATATTTTTTCTAAATATATTTAAAGATATAAATGTACTGTTAGTAATTTTATATTTTATGTGTTTTTTTGACAACAAACATAATTTGATAACTTAATTAGAAGTAATCAAAAAAAATTATTACATATTATGACATATTGGAGATTTACAAAACTTATGTATTTTTATCCATTATGTCAATCATAATAAAAAATGTTTTTTTTTACAATGCATGATTATGTACATGTGTATTATTATTTTTTGTTTATATAAAACATGTCTAATTGTTGTTAATTATATGTTTTCTATAATGTAAGATGTATGTATGTAATGTATGTATATGTAAATGTTTATGTGGTCCATCAAAAACACAACATATTTTGAAAATATCAAAAATATTCAAACAGAACCAAACAAAAAATAAAATATTAGTAAATATAAATTATATATATAAAAAAAAACAATTTAACTATTAAAATTATAAAATTTGGGCGGTTTGGCACATCTGTTGGTAAAAAAAACCAAAAAACATTAGCATTTCAATTCCTATACAAAATTAATAATTACATTCAATACAATGCTTCACATTTAAAACAGATGTGAAATATTGCATTTTTTTGATAAATGTATACGTTTCTTTGTTTTACTTGCTTTAACATCGTAATTTTTTACAAATGCACAATGAAAATTACCTTTTTACAAGACTACTTATATATTTGTAGAGATGCTAAATATCAACAATTAAAGCAGCTCCATTATACAAGTTCTGTGACATTTGAAATGTCACACATATTCCTGGTATGTCTCTAATTATTATGACATCAATTACATTGTTAATGATAAAACAAATAAATGGTTTGTGTTGTTTTTTTAAATAACATTTTAAAGGATGCAGATGTTACAATCTTACTTTTGTAACCTTGTTTAAATGTTGCATGTAAACTGAAGTTTGTCTGTTATTATTAAAGAAAAACATACATGTCATGTCACCATATACATAATACAATTAGAAAGATAAATTATATTTTTAAAAAAACACACACACTTACCAATTCCCCCTTCAATCTGCTCTGGCTGTACATGATGGTGCTCCTGCCCAATGTCCTCCTCAGGCGATTGTGGAGCCTGCTCCTCCACCTCCTCATGCTGCTCTGAAATTAGAGCCTGCTCCTCCTCCTCATCTTCATCTGAAATTGGAGCCTGCTCCTCCTCCAGCTGATCCTCCTCCTCAGTCTCCTCCTCCTCCTGCTCCAGCTGTCGGCGGGCAAATTCCGCCATTCTGTATCTGTCCCGTCCTAATGGATATGGATGTAATTATACACATTTTAATTACCATAAACACCCTTATAAGTATAAAAAACAAATTACTAAACAATTAAAAAAATATCAAAATAAACAACTACATTTAAAATATGTTGTTTACTGCTTTGTCATAGTCACTCTTGTCCTAATAACATGTGTACGCCATTGTCTGTCTCTTGAAACCCCATCAAAGATAAAACAATCTTCTTTCTCAAAGCTTAATTATAATCAATATTTATTAATATGACTATATCAATGTCAAAGACATCAATAAATTTTAATGGCACAAACACCATGGGCATCACAACAACATCAAACTTCAAACTACATTATAATAAACTAATACCTATATCTAAAAATAGAAAGTAGCAAAAGTCTAGTTTGGCCAACATCATAGTAATTCATCTAATAACACATGAAATTATTTGACACTTCATGATTTCACAAACAATAAGAAACATTGCATTGCATAAGCAGCACATAGGAAAAAACTAAGGATTGTATACTGAAAGTAAATACTTACTGCGCACATGACGCTGGATCTGCATGCGGACCTCCTTAGATCGGACCACCGGCGCATTAGTTGGTCCACACGCCAGTGGACACGAAGACAGCGTCTGATCTCCCGCTGTATGCGTATGTATGCTGCCCTAACGGCAGCATTACAGCGGGGCTGGCGGAGGTCGAACTGGTCCATGATATGGACCAGGCTCCGCAACTCTGCACGCGAGAAGGGCTCCGCGCGTGCAGCTGCCGTTTTCTAATGAAAATTATGAACTCACGCAAAGTGACTGCGTGACATCGCGTCATACTCATGCAGCTTTAGATCTAACTATGACATTGGTTGTGTCTTGTTACGCCCATAAAGAGCAGCCAATCTTCATCCTATACAATATATTTAAATCTAATTTAACTCATATGCACATCTTCATCCTATACAATATATTTAAATCTAATTTAACTCATATGCACATGTAATTGTCAATCACCTAAGAATAAACTTGACAGGCCCACACACATCCTGCCAATCACTACAATGGTATACTTCATAAACTTTTTTTATAATGGCATACATCTATATCTAAACAGAAACGTTTTACAAATTTCATATAACAAAATGGATGTTTTTGTCATTTAGAATTGTAAAAATTACATGCAGCGGACATACGTAAGAGTGAAAGCACGCACGCATAATGACAGCCGAATTTAATTAGACATCATAGAAAAACAAGCCTATCCGAACAGTAAAAACCATTAGCCAATCAGAGTACAAATGAAGGTTGTAAAAAGGTGCGCAATACCCGCATCCACGTGCAGAAGTACAAACTGTGATCATCATGGGTCCAAAGGGACAGAAAAGAAATCCAAACTTTACTGTACAAGAGGTAAAATTTTTAGTGACTGAGGTCATGGAACATTTATATAATGAGGGTGGTAAGATCTCTGCTCGCCTGAGAGGAAGTGTGTGGAATGGCATTCATGAGCGTTTTGTCACCTACTCAAGGCAAATCAATCCCAGTTGTATGTTCCGAACAATAAAACTTCCGAAAAAGAGGTATGAATAGTTTATATTTTTTTAATTTTTTCTTCATTCTATAGCATAATTTAGTACAAAGTTGGCCTAATCAAACCAGACATCTATTTTCTATTGTTAAAGTTTATTTTATTTCATTCACAGATGGCAGGATTTCAAAAATCAAATAAAAAAAAAATGTTTGAGAGACACGCTCATTCAAGGCAAACAGGAGCTGGACCAATACCTTAAACCTCGAATTTCAATGAATTAGAAACCTTGGCCATGCGTGCTGTGTCTACAGCTGAGATAGAGGGTGTTGGTGACCATGACACCTAGGACGGTCCGCCACCAAGACTCTTGCGTCCCGTGGCAAACACAGAATCAGAAGACAGCGAAAGTAATATTAAATGTGAAATCAGATTATTTGTATTACATCTACTTTAAAGATATACAGCTTTTCAAGTGTATTATTTTTAAATATGGAATGTTGAATGTCCTTAACTGTATCTCAATAGAGTAGTAGAAATCTAAAATGAGACCGAAAGAGAGACAGTTAGTCATATTGCATCATATGGTGTAGACATCTTACAAGGTTTTAATGTTGTTTTGATTTGTAAATAATTAATTACATGGGTCATCATAGTCACATTGCATGTTCACCTCATGTTCACCTCATTTCCTTCTGTCATAGATATTGAGGAAAGACTGGATGACACACAATCCATACATGAAGATGTTAAGGCCACATCACAACCAACACCACAACCTGCACAACCACCACCACCAGCTCTGCCATCACCATCCACCCCGTCACCTCCACAACATGATGATGAAATACCTGGCCCATCAACATCTTACCGTGCAATGCAAAATCGCACAAATCAAATAATCAAAAAACTTGACCCTCTACATGAGCAAATGTCAATAAATAACAGGGCATTCCAAACACTCAATGAAACGTCAATCGAAATGAAAGATTTAATGAAAGCTTTCTATGATTACACAGTAAAAAAAGATACAACTCAAACAATACCTGAGGCTATCCCATCAACATCATCCATGATTAGCATAGATGTAATGCCAGCACCAGTCAGTGCATCAAAAAGATCAGCAGCAATGTCTGGCAACACAGAACTAGGCTGTTCAGCCCCCAAAAATAATATATTGTTAAAAATTCTATATTTCCTAAATAACAAAATGCTAAAGACGATGTATTAATTTTCTGTATTAGCATTTAAATAAAAGCATTTATAAAACATACCAGTTTGTTTTATCTATTTTTTTTTAAATTAATTTATGCTTTTATTAAAAAGAAGATAGCAATTATTATCAAGTTTCACATTAGAGGCGAATGACAAGTGTATTTTTTCAATTAAATTTTTTTTTTTATAAAAAATATTTTTCTAGTTATATTATAAACATAGCAATACTTACTTAAAAATATGTCTCTATCACACGATTGCGAAATGTACTGCTGCTTTGAGATGAGCCATGATGGTATTCCTCCATAACATTTACCTCCTACACGTCAGCCTCAATCTGAAATGTTAAGCTGTGTTGTATTGCAATGTTATGCAATATACAGCACAGAACAACAATATCACATACCTTTATAGGCGCATACATGAGGGCTCCACCAGACCAGTCCAGGCACCGGAATCGAGATTTTAACAGTCCAAATGTGCACTCTATGACCTGTCTGGTGGCCGTATGTGCTGCATTGTATGCAATCTGTTGATCTGTACTGGCGTTCAACACTGACGTTAACAGGGCCTCTGAGGATAGGCGCTGTCACCTATAGAATAAATAATGTATTTAGTAATCACATGTTATAAGGAAGGCTTAATGTGCAATTTTTATGTTAAGTACATTTAATTACCTAAAAGCCACTCAGCATTACCACTTTCAGAATATCTTCTATTTAATTTACGCCATATTGTTGATAGCCGCATAACATGGGCATCATGACAACACCCAGGAAATTTGGCTACAACATTACGAATGAGGAGGTTGGCGTCACACACCACCTGGATATTCAGAGAGTGGAAACCCTTGCGATTTAAGAAAATCATAGAGTTTCCACCCCTTGGCACCAGAGCAATGTGCATACCATCCACGGCTCCTATAACGTGGGGGAAACCAGCAATCCCCCGAAATTGCTGTTTAAGAGCTTCCTCACTCAATGGCATATTTATAAATTGTGTGACACACAACAGAAATGCCCTCAAAACTTCCTCAAGCACACGACTAAAGGAAGATCGGGACATTCCTGTTGCGCATCCCATCACCCTCTGGAATGTTCCAGAGGCGCAAAATTGTAACACCGCCAGGAATTTAGTTAACGGTGAAATTGCTGTACGTGCCATTATGTTGGCCTCAAGATCAGATCTTACAATCTCCAAGGTTTCCAATATGACATGTGGAGGAAGGCAATAGCGGCACCGAACCTCCTTGTCAGACGCATTTAACAGACTGATACGTAGTCTAAAGGTGCGCTCCCTGGTCCTCAGGCGATGACTCGGACGTGAATGAAGGACCATGCTGTGTTCCTCTTCCTCAACAGCAGCAGCCGCAATGATGATGCAAGTCATCTGAAACATTAGTAGAAAGGCCCATAAGAAGCTAAATAAATATTATTTATATTTTTACAGACATATAACATGTTGGAGGATGAAATGTATAACATACTTTGAAAGAAATGGCATACATACAGAGAATATTATGTTGTTCTATAGAGAGCATTATTATATATTTAAAACATAATCACCTATTAAAAGGATAACAATAAGTTGTATGTATGTAAAATATATATCATTTTATTCTATGGTAATGAACTTGCTTTAGGCCAGTTGTTAAACAATTATAGGAGGTTATTCTGAAAAAATTTCAAAACTAAACAATTTGATTACAACCAATGAAAAAAAACACTATTTTGAAAATAAATAAACATACAATAATATCAAGTGTAAGCAAAACACATGAAACAAAGATTGAAACATAAGTGTTTAAATTAACATAGCAACATTCAACATACACTTACATTAGCTACAGGGCCAACAGACATGTTTGATAGGATTTGAAAAAAATCCAATCTAATAAAAAAAAAATGTTAAAAATTATTTTCGTTGAATTCCATTACATACATAAGATCTAAAACATAATATAAATTATTTCGTTTATTAATACATAAGTAAGCAAAACATTTTTTTTTACTTTTTATACATATATAAGTTACTACATTAATCATGTGTACTTACACAAATATCAATCCGCAAAAATTTCAGCAATAATCCTACAAATCCAACAAGGAACAAACATTCACAAAGGAACAGCATAAGGAAACACTAGCAGGGTTGGGATTTATATAGATTGTACAATTAGGTAATTAATCATTCTTTCACATGTGTTGCTACAGGTGCATGGCTCCATAATAAGTATTTACTCTGATAAACAAAGTTACGTGGTGACACGGAAGTGCAACAACTTTTGTTCTTACGCGAATGAAACCCTGCCTTAACTTTTATTCACGTAACTTCACTTACGTTTGTTGTAACAGACATGTGGATCGATTGTAAATACGCTCCCACGCCCTCTTTCCTCATTAGCATATTTTGAAACTCCCATAAATCACTCCTTTACGTAGGCGTAAAATCACATTTACGTAATTCAGTATCACACGTAGAGTGAAATACGTACTTGTGGATTGCGCGGATGTATTTTCAAGCATAAATACGCCAACTGCGCATGCGCAGATCGCTCAAAATAACCACTTACGCTAATGAACGCATGAAAAAATGCACGCAGACGTTGTTCTGGATCAGCCCCAATGTACTTAACTTCTTTATAAAGATATGCAGAAGATTCAGTGCAACATATGGTACCTGGTGGAAAAAGCTATGAGATGGAACAGTAGTCGTCACTGCGGTTCCCGGGCAGTAGGTTCAATGACAGAGATAGAAAGCGAAGCTGTGCGCTACAGTGTGGAGACTTGATGGGGTCCACGTGGTGTGGTTAGTAGAGTCAGCGGCTAGAAGTTGGTGGTACCCGGGGGTCATACAGACCCAATTGCCGTTAGTTCCTGTAGCTGTAAGAGCCGTATGAAGCAGTGAGCATCGGAGCTCACCGACGCTGCATCCGCTCCAGGATCTAAGTCAGGTCAGCTGCAAAGGTCTGCTCTGATTATGTCTCTTCCAGAGGAATCTCTCCAGACTCTTATTAGGTTGAAACTGTTACAAAAGTTCTGTTACAAACAATAGAAGCAATTTAGCGAACTTGTCATCAAAAGCACCTCTAAAGCAAAAGATATTGCAATCAATTAGCGTCTCAAAGGATTCAAAGCTCCGGATAAGCCACCTTGACATGTTTCTTCACTCCCAGAGTGATTTTTCATTGCTTATGTGTTTCAAACTAAAATATTTTTTCCGACATACGTTCCTAGTGAATTTGTTCAAGTCTACAAACAATGAAAATAAGTTTTACTGTTTTACTGTTGGTACAAATTTTAGGCCTTTTAACAATAAGGCTCTTTCATGATCGTTTAATTCTCTTGAAGCTAAATTATAGACATTTTCTTTGGTACTTACATCACCCTCAGGTTTTCTATGTGTGGTCTTCTTTTATTTAAATTGTGTTATTTTAAGGTTTTTCAGCCATACAAACAAATAACAATACAAACAATTCCCAGGCCATCCTCCCTAACTCAGTGAAATTACAGAGTTAACACAGTGTTGTTAATACATTCACAAATGATCACAGGTCAATGAGAGAACAAATTATACATTTCAGTACTCAATCTGGTCCTTTGCATCCAGAAAACTTAATAGTTTTAACAATAAGGCTATGCAGACACGTTACTATGCTGGTACAAATAAGTGCGGTGAATATAAGGGTGCACAAATAGGGTAGCATCTATAAACATCAAGGGGATTATCCATTTTACACAGCATTAACCATATTTAAACAGACTCTTCTCCCGAAGCTTAAACTAATCCCTCATATTGATAACTCCTACATCAAAGTGAAGCCTCTGCATTGTCAAGTGAGTTACTCAGTAAAACCTCAAAGGGAGAGTCATACCAGTGAGACCAAATCTTATGAAACATAGATAGTCTTACGTTTAGTGTGTATAAATTTTTTGTGGTTCATGGCATTTTTTACCAAGGCCACCCAGTTTTGGAGGGTCTGTTGCCATCCAGGCCCTTGCCACTATAACCAAAGCTAATGAGGTAAGTATCATGACATTTAAATATTATAACAGAAGATTTCTCCTCTGTCTATGCCGAAAATAAATGCCCTTGGATTTAATTCTAAGCACCCTGGAACTGTGTTACGAACACATCTCCATACATCCTTATAAAAACTGAATAACTGGGCAGTCCCAGAGTAGATGCCAGCTTGGTCCCCCTGACATTTAACACAGCGAGAATTACCCCTTAAGTCTATTTCTTGTAAAGCAAGACGGGGGAGATAAACTCCGTACAAAACAAAAAGTTGTATTTGCTGATGTCTTATACAAGTGGAGGCATATTTAGTGCTGGTTAGCATCTGCTTCCAATCCTCATCTGTCACCCTTCCCAGGCCAGTCTCCCATTTGTCTCTCAAAGAGGACAAATCATTTGTCCAAGTGTATTCTAGCACATTAAAATATAAATAGGAAATGGCACACTTGTCAGCCGCATTAACCAACATTGTCATAACTGGGGAGGGATGTAGAGGTATCGGACTTGTTCCCAGTTGGGAGTTTAGGGAATGTCTTAACTGGAGGTACTGGTAAAAACCGTTATTAGGTATACCAAATTCCTCCCTGAGGGAGGAGAAACTTTTTAAATTTCCCGCATCGTATATCTGTCCTAGCATGACCACTCCCACCTCTTTCCAAACTGATCGACCAGGGAGAAATCTTTGTTCTGAGAAATAATCATTATCTCACAAATGAGTGGCCGGATCTAACACCTTGTCTCCCATCAATTTGCGTAATGTTCCCCATACCATTAGAACCTGTTTTATCAGAGGAGGCATGCTGCTTTAAATTTTTGACCCCATTAAGAACTGCAGGGGTGTCAAGTAGACCGCTCCTGCAGCACCAATCAGCGACCCTAGAAGCCCTTCACCCGTATCCTTAATCCAATGAATTAGATGAGCTAATTGAGCCACTAGGTAATATATCCATATATTAGGCATGGCCAAACCCCCAATCTGTCTAGGTCTAGTTAAAGTATTAAGGGATATTCTGTGGCGTTTTCCACCCTAAATGAAGGAGGTCAGGGAGTCAATACATCTAAATATTTTTTTAGGAACATGTATCGGTGCATTCTGCAAAACATATAGGTACTTTCAGTGATCGCGCTACATGTTTTTTTCCAGAGTAAAAATATTCCTCATAACATTTTTAAGGAGTATTTTTAGCTAAAGAGGATTATATTATTATTGGTAATGAAATTAAATCACAAAGTGTTCTATGCTGTTCCAAACTCACTATTTATAAGTGATAACCATGATCGGTTGCTTCCCTGCCTCAATGCCAAGATTTGGACATAATATAACACTTTACCATTTTTTTTAATCACCAAATTATATGCACCTCTTTTGATAGAGGAATATCACGTCTATCTGAAAAATGTATGGTAGGGCACATTAGAGGTCTGAGGGACACACACAAATGTTATATATAAATACACACACACACACACACACACACACACAAAAAGAGCGGTACTTGGAGTTGTTAGAGTAAAATACTAGGAATTCAGGGCTTCCAGCATTTCTATTTTAGTGGCTAGAATGTTATCATTAAAACTGAAAACATTGGAAGTCCTGGACTCCTAGTGCTTTACTCTAATATAATAATCTCTGAGTGTCACTATTCTTGTATCCGTATGTATTTGGTCATTCTGCCATACCAGGCTGCCAACTGAGTAAGGCAGCGCACAGACACACACACACACACACACATTCGTGTATTTAGATAGATTGCTACATAAAGATAAAAAAAACACTTGATACGGTCTCTGAGATAACTGGCTTGGGGTCTTAAAACAGTCAAAAGCAGAATGGTAAGGATAATAAGACGCTCACAAGGCTTGTTAGCAGAGGGTAAGCAAAACTTTTCAAGTATTTTATTATAGTTTATCCCAATGTTTCAACCTCAAAAAGTTGTTTTTATAGGGGCTCAAAAACAAACAAAGAGCAAAACTTCCAGACTTCAGATTCTGAGGCTGCAGCGTGGTGCCATGCTTTTAACAATTTTATCACGTGTATTGTGTATACAAGGTTATTGATTTTGTACTCTATATGTATTTTGATACCGTATGGCTGAAACTATTAGAATATGCTACAATAAAATACAGAAAAAAGGTTTGCTAAAACTCAACTAAAAAGCCTTAGAA
>WWET01002928.1:95354-114744 GCA_011038615.1 Limnodynastes dumerilii | reverse complement strand
AGAGGTAGTTGAAAATTGCATCCTGGATGAAGATATGTTGCTGTTTGGCTAGGGTCTTCCGGGAGACTCCCTGATTTCCCATCAATTGGTTGCAGAGGAAAGGGCATTGATTCGGCATGGACTTATATATACGGTCACTTGTATTCATCCTCCCCCTTGTGGAGGAAATTAATCAATCAGTTAAATTGCCTGAGGTAGGTAAGAAAAAAAAAAAGACAGGTGACTACATAATTGAGGCTAATACTGCTAGGCTTGGGTGGGAGGGGAAGGTAGTACGGGTACTTATGCTACTGCAATATTTGGTATTCAGTGGAAGCAGAGTAGTCCATTAATGTAATGGTTAAGGCTGGAAATAGTAGACAATTATTTTGTGGTCTTTTGGTGCCCTCCTGTGGTGTCTGTTGGAATAGTACTCTATAAACTGCAAGAGAAACTAACTGTAATCGTGGTTGATGACAGATCATGATAGACTCTTCACCAAACTCCCAGGGAAGGAAATCTGATCTAGGGCACAGAAAGGAGCCGTGTAGGAGCCAGAGGAAAAGCCAGAAAAAGTCTGAGACCAGTAAAGGTACCAGGGATGTAGCTGTGTAGAGAAGTGCAGGACAAGGTGTTTGTGTAAACACCAGAGCCGGTTTTTAGTAGGTGCAAGGACCAGTCACTGCAGGGCTAGGGAGCATTTAGGGATTCCCCCCTCTATCAGCAAGTCCAGAGGAGCGGGAGATTGGTTTCGGGACTGGCTTCTCCACGGTGCACTCCAAGGTGGCTTTTCATTTAACGGTGGGAAGCTGTGGTTAGTCTCTTTTTTTAAACTGTAATTTTTATTGATAAATTTCCAGGATGTACAAGTAACAATTCAGAACATAACACATGTGTACAAAGCAGTATATCCATGCTTAGATCGGTACATATGAGGTAAATCTCTCACAGGTTTATAAAATTTAAGAGGTAACATAA
The DNA here is from genome assembly GCA_011038615.1 of Limnodynastes dumerilii. Taxonomy (NCBI): domain Eukaryota; kingdom Metazoa; phylum Chordata; class Amphibia; order Anura; family Limnodynastidae; genus Limnodynastes; species Limnodynastes dumerilii. The sequence goes on along the minus strand of WWET01002928.1, from coordinate 113,787 downwards.
GCGGGAAAGGAATAAGAAGGGGACAGGTACAGAACAATAAAAGAGAAAGGGAAATAGGGTGAGGGGAGGAAGAGTGATCAGAGGAGAAGGTATACAGTCGCACAGTATTACAGAGCAGTTGAAATCAGCACTTGTTGATTGACAAAAATACACAGCAATATTGTAGGTGTAGGGGCTATTCTCTCTGGGAAACAGCATAGAACTATACAAGTGTAAACAAATAACAGAAAATAGCAGTCAGGGGAATGATACAGAGGACCCTTCTGGAGAGGTAGAGGTAGCAACTAGGCGCTCTGGAGATTCACATCCAGCAGTTCTCCTGACCGGGGCTTGGGCAGGGTTGTTAGCAAGGTATTCTGCCCATAGGAACCATTGCATAGCAGGGGCCGAGGGGGAGGTTGAGTATGGGGCTTCGAATGTTTTCATATTATAGTGGAAGTTCACTTTAGCTACTACTCTGGCAGGAGAGGGAGGGAGAGGGGACTTCCACGCTTGCCCCAAGGTAGCTTTTGCAGCTGAGAGGATATGCCCTAGAATGTACCGTCTGTCGGAGGGGATGTCGGATGGAAATAGGTGGAGCAACGAGACCTCCGGGGTGAGGGTGATCGGCAGTCCACAGACCTCCGATGCCAAATGTGAGATTTGATCCCAAAAAGGTCTGATAGCTCTACAGGACCAAAAAATGTGGAAAATATCTCCCCGTTCCCCACAGTCTCTAACAATGATTCGAGTGTGTAGGCCAAATTTTATGCAAGCGCATCAGGTTGAAATACATGCGATGGAGGAGCTTTAACTGTCGCTCTGAGTGATCAATACACTTCGTATATTTAAAGGCCGAGGAGTGTATTAATTCCCATTGGGACCGAGAGAACTCAGCACCAAGATCCCTCTCCCAGTCCAACTGGGCCTTAGTCTTAGAACCAGGTGATTCTGGAGTCAGGACGCCGTACCAGAACGTGATCAGGCTCCTCAGTGCTGCATTAGACAATCGGGATAGGAAGGGCTTGGGTAGGGAGGATATCGGTGGGCCCCGTTTTATAATACTTTCGCACCAGTGCGTCAGTTGGAGATGAGAAAATCGTTCTCTTGGAGAGAGCGCAAATTCCTCCTGCAGTTGAGTAAAGGGCCGAGGAGAGGGACCCTGGAGGATTTGTTGTAGAGAGTGGACACCATTGGAGATCCAGTTTTTAAAATTAATATGTGGGATAAGATTGGAGATGGCCATCAGGGAGAGGTTGTTAGATGGGAGAGGGAAGAAATGGTTCGGGACAACGGTAGTGTCCCATACCCTAATCGCATGAGCTATGCTCATCAAGAGAGGTTTACACACTGGTCTCAAGGGGAGGGGAGTCCACAGGAGGTCCACTGTGGGGAAAAAGGAGGGTGTCCCGCAGGCAGGGTCCAATCGTGCACTTGAGCAAGGATACAAGCTTCTTGATACCGAAGCAAGTCCGGGAGGTCCACCCCACCCATTTTTTTTTAGGTCTGAGTAGACACGAATACGCCAGGCGAGGGGGTCTCCGTCGCCAGATGTACGCCGTCATGATGGAGCGCAGTTTATTGAGGAGTTTACTTGGGAGCAGATAGGGGATGGTGCGGAAATAGTACAGGATGTTGGGTAAAACCATCATCTTATAGGCAGTGATACGGCCCAGCCAGTAATATAGACCCTTCCCCAGGGGACTATTATAGCAAACCTATTACCAACAATTATAGTTACAGCAGGTAAACAAGTAAGGCGGACACTTTACCGCTCTGGGTGCTACTATCGAGATAAAGTAGATAAAGCTAACACTCAACAAAAGGATAACATGCTGTAGTATATTACAGTCCATATGAGATTAAGAGTGGAAAAAGTCAACATAGATGGGTCTCACCCATTTCTTATTTGCTGGAGCCTCCCACTCGGGTCCATTTGGTCTGGATCGGAGAGGAGCGTCGAGTCGGTCCAGGCGAAACAGAGATACCCCACGAGGTGAGCAGGGAAGCACTGGAATCCACTGATGAGATGGCGTGAAGGGTCCCAGAGCGACGGACAAGCAGATTAGTTGGGAATCCCGAGCGGTACTGGATTGCCTGCGCCCGGAGCGCCGAGGTGATTGGCCGCAGGTCTCTGCGTTTGTCAAGCGTTGCAGCCGAGAGGTCCGGAAACAGGTGCAAGTCTCCTAGGAGGTCCGCGCCCTCAGCAGATCTCGCCGCCCGAAGGATATTTCTTTGATGTGGAAGAAATGCACGCGTAGCAGTGTATCCTTCGGCTGTGAGGGAAGGGCAAGATTGGATTTGGGGAGTCTGTGTATACAGTCTATTAGCAGGTCGTTATCGGTAGCTGACGGTAACAGTTTGCGGAAAAGAGCCGTTGCGAAGCTTGACAGGTCGGCTGAGGAGACCGAATCAGGGATACCCCGAATCTTTATATTGTTCCGCCGTGCTCTATCCTCTAGGTCATTGACTTTGGACCTAAGGGCCTCCACCTCCTTTTGTAGTGATTCGTGATCGTCCAACAGACCATTATGAGATTGGACAATTTCCCCCATTTTATTTTCCAGATGGTCGGTACGGTCTCCAAGTTCTGTTATACTCATACGCAGATCTTGAAGGGTAGATTTAAGGTCGTTGGTAATGTCCGTGCGTAGAGTAGTCAACATGTGTTGCATTGCCTTGACCGTTAGCGGAGCTTTAGAGTCAGGGTCAATTCTTACATCTGGGACAGTAGGGGGCTGTGGAGGAGGAGAGTCCGACTGCACCATAGCCTCAGGTGTAGAGGGGGTGGCCGTAGCTTTACTCTGGGATGAAGATGGACGAGCAGGGAACCGTCCTGGAGGTTGGAGGGGGATAGGTTTAGCTTTTCTTGATGGCATAGAGGTAGATGTTTTGGTCGATAGGATAGCCAAAGACTGTACACAGTGGATGGAGGGTGAGACTTAGGTTTGTAGAATAGGTTAATCAAACAGACATCTCATATGTAGTGTCCCCTGAGGGGAAGGGAGAACTGGAGTAACAGGATGACAGGGCATGCTGGCACTTGTGGTTCTCCACACGCTAGCATGCCCTGCCATCGTCGGGCATGCTGATGCTTGTAGCATTACAAGCATCAGCATGCCCTATACAAAACAAAATGTTTTTTTAACTATCCGACGCTAAAAACAGATTTGTTTACTGTTGCCATAGCAATCGGGAGGCTATATGAAAGACCCAGATTGAAAACAACCCTGGAGCTTTCACACTACAACCCTTCCTGGGTAGGATCTGGAAATAACCCTTCTTTTTTTGCCAGGTTGAAGTCCTAGGTCTTTCGAAATACCCGGGTTTTTGCTGATTCCTGGGTTTTTGGCGGCGGTGTGAAAGGGGTTTAAGCTACTTTGAAATGACCGCCCATGTTTGTCTCAAATTTTTATAATGATAGCAATTTAGCAGGAAAAGAAAAGAGAAATGAGGCAGCCGTAAGCTTTATCTAATTAATTTAAAAAAATAACATTTACATTTCTAATTTGTGATATTCTAAACAGAATGGTCTTATAAATGGAGTTTATTTTTACAGCAGTAACAAAAAAAAGAAATGTTAAAAAAAAAATCCCTGCAATTATTTTAGATGCCTTTATATTCCTTCTTCAAGGAAAGCTGCCCATACACTAGGGTGATTATCGGCCCCATCACCCAATTATTGGGTGATCGGGCAAATAATCGCTGCAGGTAATGGCCAAGATTAATTTTTCAAATGCCAAATAAATGCACCAGAAATGCTCTGGTATGATTATTTGGTCTTTTGACATGTTTGATTGAAATCGGGAGCAAGCTCCTGATATTTTAAAGGTAGCCAATCAGCAAACCGAATGACTCCCTATTCTTCAAAGCTGCTGCTGTATATCTATGTACTATACTGCTCTGACAGCTGGGAATATATACTTCAGAGTTGTCAGAGCAGCTTTGTACATAGATATGCAGATATGCAGCTGCACTGAGAGCCCTGTGCCCCACCCCCACCTTCTGCTAGGATTATCGGTCCCAGCAGAGGAGGTGTATGGAGCCTATAATGGGACATTTCCCTAGTGAGAAATCATCCTGTTTATCGGGCACCCCCTGCTGGGATCGATAATTGTCCTAGTGTATGGGCAGCTTAAGATTTTAAATTGCAGTTTTCTTGCAAAAGAAAATCGCAAAGTATGATGGAAAGCTATTGTTCCCCAAACCTAATTTCTCGAGCTGCCTTTGCTATTTTTCAAAGGACCTATATACATAAAATCAACCAGGAATGGGAACATACTGATTTATGATAACATTAAATAGTTAGTACATATGAGTGCCAGACGAGAGGCACATGTATAATATACACACACACACACACATCAGTATATATATATATATATATATATACACAAATTACTATCTATACACACACACACATATCACTATTTATATATACACACACATACATCACTATCTATCTCTCTCTATATATATATATATACACACACACATCACTATCTATATATACGCATACAAATCACTATCTATACACACACACACACACACACACACACGTATGTATATATATACATAATGATAAAATACTGATGAATTTCTTTCACACATCCGACCGGAGTGGTTAGACCTAATCCTCGTTTATTTATTTATTTATTTGTTTGCTTACTTGACGTGGTACCCGTTAAATGGAAAAGAAAAAAGAACATGCAAAATTTTAACCTATAGAAGAAATTAATATCTCTACAAGCAGTGCGAAGAAATATATAAACAAAAGGACAACAATTATTTTAAAAGGAACGGACAGAGACCCATAAGTTTCTCCTGGACACCGGCTTCTACCCCCTACGGTGATAACTGTCAATCATTTGGGAATCCACAAAAAGGTGCCAGCTGGCGCGGCAATCTTCTTGTCTCATCTCCCTGGTATACCATGTCTGTATTGCTTACTATAGGATGTGATGGTATACCATGTCTGTATTGCTTACCATAGGATGTGATGGTATACCATGTCTGTATTGCTTAAGGAACACGTCCATTAAGACTCCAGCCTTAATGTCGTAATTTCATTGCTTTTTGGCGTTTGAACAGTAAAGTTTTAAAGGTTTCTATGTTTTGTGTCAATACAAGAAACCTTTATCAGACATGTTAAACAGCAAGGTTTTTTGTCTATGGAATATATTTCTTTATTTAAACCCAAACCCATATTGTATGCAAACTCCACTTTATACACTGCCCAAAATTTGTACCTTTAGGTGGAATTGGGTACTTTTATACAATTAATTGGACAGTGCAATGCTTATATTATAATTAAGGTACAACATCTCCACTAAAAGACCAGAGATCTCTTGCAAATCATCTTTAGTTTTATATTTTAAATATTTTATTTATATTTTTATCCTGTGAATTAATTTGTTAGTTATCTAAGATGTTTTTTGACTCTAGAATAACAAAACCTTGCACTGGCACTAATTGACCTTAAGGTAAAATTATAATAGCTGGATGGCATCCATTCACACAAATGTAATTAGCTCATTTTGTCACTTTATAAAGCACTTTAGTTAAATACCCAGTATTATCATAATTAAGGGTAATTACAAATTTTAAATGGCTTAGAACGTAGACTACAACATTGCATTTAGATTTTAAATAACTGATTAAACAAATAGTGAACTGCCATTGTAACTATAGTATGATATTATATACCTATTGCAGGGACTGTGACCAGTTGTACTGTATCTATCAAATTATGTTTACTTTAAAGGTTGTTGTATTGTTTAAAGTCCTTTCAACATAATATAAAATGGAGGCTAAAATACCTTAAAAGCTAGAGATATCTGAGGGTAGCATTCTCACTAAGTATACAATGAATTTCTCTAAATTAGTTCAAGTCATAGGACCATATTCACAGATCCAGTGTTAGGTGCAGACAGACTTGCAACTACCTCACCCCTCCTGCCCCCATCCTGTCCCCCTTTTAGGTACCTTATGGCACTTACGAGTGCCATAGGGCTAACTTAACAATCCGTGCAATGTCTGCATGGAGATTGCTGCTACCTGCCTCCCCCCGCCCTCTCTAAAACCCTCTTTTTAACTAAAATTTTCAATACCGCATGGAGGCAATCAATGTACCAAACTGGTATGTAGATTGTGTAAAGGACCTACTATGCATGCGTAGTAGGTCCTTTACTTAAGATAAGCACCTGCTTCTTAGGTGTGAATCTGGTCTATAGTGACTAGAATGTGGATGGCATATGCTCCCCATTTGTATACCATTGAAAAGCACTGTTAATGACATGATGCAATATGAGTTACCTATATAAGCTGCAATAGCTGTCCCCAAAGTTTAACAAAGCCTTAAGTGTGTATAGTAATGAGGATTGCACAGCTTCCTAAGAGCAGACTTCCACTGCTGGATATTCTGATCGCATGTCACTATTAATTCAAAACCTGGTCACAAACTGCTATACAAACTGCATCCTAGAAGCCACCATACAATTCAGATAGCAACCTAGTGACTGCATAGAGATGCCAAAAGATATGAGGCATGGAATTGGGGCTGCAGAATTTTATAAGGGGCATAGAGTGGGGGCTACAGAAGGAAATAATGGGCATGGTGTGGGGGCTACAGAAGGAAATATGGGGCATGGAATGAAGACTACAGAAGGAAATAAGGGGCATGGAGTTGGTGCTACAGAATGATATAAGGGGCATGGGGTGGGGGCTGCAGAAAGAAATAAGGGGCAAGGAATGGGGGCTACAGAAGGAAATATGGGGCATGGAGTGGGGGCTGCAGAAAGTTGGGGCATGGAGTACTCTTGTTGTTCAAAATTAGTTTTGTCTTTTATGTGTGTTTAATATATGAGGCTAAAAAATTAATTACAGTTATTTATATTGTCTTTTTTTTATTTACATTGAATTTTCTTTATAGTCATTAATTATATTGGTTATTCAAACACTATGTGATCTGTGTATTATTATACCTATGAGTTAAAAACTTGTTGTGCCGTTTAGTGATTTATTTATTTGGCAGGGGGTGCGTACTCCCCGCTACGGGTGCGTAACTGCAGACCCCAGCATGCACATAAAGTGTGTGTGGGGGTCTGGATCTGGACTTTTTCTTACATTTTCTCTATACTGTATTTCTATAAAGTGTTTAAATTGAATAACAATAGAAACCATAGCATCTTATTTACATTTATTTATCATTTAACATTCTGGTAAGTTTTTTTTAAGGCTTTTTTTCCCTTCTTCATGATGTTTGCTGATTTTTTTTTTGTAAACTATGTTCATTTAAAAAAAGATACAATGTATAAAGAAGTGATAATTTCACTATTAATACTGACCTTTTCTTTTCCACCCCACCGCCTTTCATGTCTTCATGTCTCTTTTACAAATACACATTCTTCCTTTGTCTCTAATTCCCATTTTTTTTAAATGCCCCCTGTGTGAATACATCCCCATACCCTCTACCTGTATATCTCCAACTCCCTACTCTTTCTTTCACCGTGTTTCTCTTACAACTACTTTCTCCACACTCACTATTACTCTGTTCTCATGTCCCCCTCAATGTTCTTGAAACCCACACTCTCTGTCATGCCTCTTGTGTCCTTTTAGGCCCCCATTCACTGCCTGTGTATCTCCAAACCCTACCCTTTCTCCCTTTGGTCTCCAGTCCCCACTGTCAATCCCTCAATCCTGTTTTTCCTTCACTTACCTTCTAATCTAATGTCTTTCTATATCCCTGTAACTTTGCAGCACTGGCTCTGCAGCAGGACAGTCTTTATTTACTACCTGCAGTCTTTACATGCTGAAAGCTGATGTTTAGGTCAGTAGTATTTCTGAAGACTTCAGACAGCGGAAGCAGAAATGCTTAACACATATAAGCAGTGGCAGAGCAGGCAGCATAGCACTACCTGCCCCCTATGGGCCCTTGTGCCCTGGGCAATGGTCAAAGTTAAGGGCGGCACTGAATTGCATATACTACATAGGCTCAAAACCAATAAAGTGTGGGGTTCAAAGTCTGTATGGGATCATATGTTTTAATAATAAAAATCATATCAATCTGGATTACTACAGATATAATCGGTAGCAATATAAAATACATGTAAAATAACTATGAATGCTTTTGTTCCTCTTCACGCCCAATGTAAATTTGTCCCTTAAACAGAGTCAGTATTTCCTTATTAGTATTTCAATAGACAGGCAGGCTGAAATGGCAATCGTATGTTAATTAAGCAACTGGTATAAAACAGTTTTTTCCTGTTCTCTAACCACTAGCAGAACAGTAGTACTAACCAAGAGACAGACAGTCTGTGAGAAGACCTGTAAAACAAAGGAAATTCATATCGCAATCACTGTAGAAGGTGGAACCATGTTGATTGTAGGGGGTGTCATATTTCTCCTTCTGCAAACAGTATTAGAGGTGATGTTTCCTATCCCAAGTCTAAATAACAGTACAAAATTGATGCTGGTCAGTATCTGTGTGCAGTAAACATTTCAAGCTCAACCACCAACCTGCAGTACCCACCGATGACTGCCTTGATAAAGACATTGAGTTGAAACACATTGGTGGTTGAGCTCTTCTCCAATATACAGCACTGCTATATCCAGTCCCAGGACTTTTACATATTGCTGAACTTGGGAGCCTGTGATTCGGTACGGAGCTCCCCTCTGGGGGGGTTTGGTTTTTATTTGTATTTATTTGTATTTATGTTTTTTATATATTGTGAATATATATCTATGCTACAGATTTCAAACATGTGAAGATTTCTCTTCTTTTGTAGCTATAGAATGGCAATGAGACCAGCTAGGAATTGAATTCCAAACCAGATTTATTGCTTCATTTAAAAAACGGAACATTGAGACTGTTGACACATTGTTTGAAAATAGGATATCAAATAACCCCTGCCGTTTTTATACATATTCTGGACATTCTAATTCATTCATCTAAACTGTAAGACTATTTCATGTTTCCATTTAAACGTTTTTTTATTTATGCAAGACTTGTAAAATTACACTAGTATCCAATGTGATATCTTCATATTGCAGGGTTCCGAATTACATGCAGTGTGATTTATTGTGCTATATTTTTCACTGTGTATTTGTTCACATTTTTTTTTTTATATTTTTTGATGGCTGGGTAATTATGTCAAAAGATCGTTTCGACAACGTATTCATTATGCAGTCAGCCGATGCTTTCTGACGCACGTCCAGACAGGTTAGGGGACTTAGGAGAGAGGGATGTAGTGTAGAAGGGGAGTCTTAAACTGCTTTCTCATCACCACTGGTGAAAAACCCGGATCTTTCAACCTGGGTTTTTCCCCGGGAAAATGCCGGGTCCCAAAAAAAAGCCACATTATAAGTCCACAAAAAACTGGGAAATTCCTGCGTCTGGCCCTTTAAGATCACCAGGAATTTCCCGGGTTTTAGTGGATTTATAACGCAACAGGGCATGCTGATGGTTGTAGTGCTATAAGCACCAGCATGCCCTGTCCTGTTTTTATGCCCCTCCTACCTACATAATAAAAGATAGGGCCTGCCCTTAATATAAAAAAAAATTAACATTAAATGCCCCCAATATAAAAAAATTATAACATTTAATACTTCAAATATTTTTTAAAATGTTACATTTAATGGGGCATATATTATATTAATTTTTTTTTACATTTAATACCACTAATATAAAAATGCATTAATTACGGGTTTTTGTCCAGAATCCCTGATATTTGGTGTTGATGTGTAGGGTTAGGCTTCAGAGAGGGGATGTAGCGTAGAAAGGGAGTCTTAGGGTTAGGCTGCAGGGAGGGTATGGCACATAGAAGGGGAATCCTAGGGTTAGGCAGTGGGTAGGGAACGGAGCGTAGAAGGAGAGTCTTAGGGTTATGCTGCGGGGAGGGAATGGAGTGTAGAAGGGGAGTCTTAGGGTTAGGCTGTGCGGAAAGGGATAGAGCTTAGAAGGGGAGTCTTTGTGTTAGTCTTCAGGGAGTGATTGGATTGGAGAAGGGTAAGGTTAGGGTTAAGATGCAGGGAATGGAAGTGGAAGCTTAGGGTGAGCATAAGGATAAGGATTGGGGTTGGGGATCTTCGCTTGCCTCTCTCCGGCAGGGAAGAAAAAAGTTGTTTGCGGCCCCTTTTACCCTCGTCACAAACATGGGGTCGAAAAAGGCCCTGTCGTTGGACATAAAGTCAGTTTAGTAGTTTAAACATTTTGTTGCATTCTAAAGAATGCATATTGCTTGCTACTCTCAAATTACTGAATTTTTTAATTATATTACTAATAAAAATGGTATACCAGGTAGTAGAATGTAGAAATACTGTGAAATTTTGGAATAAAGTTATACAGTTCATTGATAAAACTTTTTACACTGCAATCTACAAGAGACCCTTGCTACAATTTCCAATTTCTCTGCAATCGACCGGAGCAAAAGAATACAAGAAGATCTAGAAGAGGAGGATGTACAGGGCAAACAAAAAAAGACACAAATAATCACTAATAAAGAAAATAATGGCATATTTAATATAAGTAAAAAGAATCTTAGTGACTCCCATCTTAATTTATTACAAAAGGGATTATCTTTTGCCCCTTCTTTAAAGGGTATGGACAAATGTAAAACTTATATTGATTTGAATAAATTTATAAGAAATAAGACCTTGAAAAAATTCTTTTTGAAGCAAGATGCCCCCATTGAGAATTTTCCAACACCAAATGAATATGATCATACCAATCTTAAAAAGAAATCAACATTCTACCCTACGTTTATAAAAAGGTAACTTTATTAACACCTTTCAATCGGTTGTCCAAGGAGACCTTGGAAATCTGAAACCTAGAAAGATAAAGGAAAATTTAAGTAAGTTGGAGAAAGTAGCCCTTAAAGAACTGAAGAATGAGGAAGGTATTATAATAAAGCAAGCAGACAAGGGTGGTGGCACAGTTATTTTGGGAAAGAAAAACTATATAGACTGTGCCCATCTTCTTCTTGAGGACAATACCACTTATAGACCCCTACATTCTGATCCTACACATGATTTTAAAGGGAAATTAGAAAATATTCTACTGCAAGCCTATCTGGAGGGTATCCTCAATGATAAAGTGTATGAGTGCCTGAACTTAGAACACCCCTGTATCCCTTATTTTTATGGGCTTCCCAAGCTCCATAAGAATTTAGAGACCCATGCCTTCAGGCCGATCATATCAGGGATAGATTCCCTTACGGCATGGCTCTCTAAATATGTTGACATATTTTTGCAAAAGATGGTTCCAAATCTCCCATCTTATTTGAAGGACTCAAAACAGGTCATTGAAATAATTCAAGATATTACGTGGAATGACAACCTCTTTCTTTGTACAGCTGACGTGTCTTCGTTATACACGTCAATTAAACATGAACAAGGTATTGAGGTAGTCCAATACTACCTAAACACTATGTCAGAATTGAAAGAGAATCAAAAACAGTTAATCAGTGATGCCATACAATTTATTTTAAATCACAATTATTTTAAATTTAATAATCAGTTTTATTTGCAATTACAGGGTACCGCCATGGGGATCAGGTTTGCTCCGAGTTATGCAAACCTTTTCATGGGTTTTTGGGAAAAATCTTACATCTGGGATTCCAACCCATACTCGGAGCACCTGGTCCTCTGGAGGCGGTACATAGATGATGTTATTTTTATTTGGAATGGCTCAAGTTCAGAACTCGAAGAGTTCAAACATTATTTAAATGACAGGAATTTAAAATTTGATTTTAATTCCAGTAAAGGAAATGATAACATTTCTGGATTTAGAAATCTATCCTAAAGAGGGACAACTTAATGCTAGGACCCACTTTAAGAAGGTGGATGCGAACAATTATGTAGCGCCTAGCAGTTGTCACTATCCCCCTTGGACCAAAAATATACCAAAGGGTCAGTATTTGAGAATCAGGAAAAACTGTAGTGAGATTGAGACCTTTGAGGACCAGGCCTCTGCCTTAACTGAAAGATTTCTAGATAGAGGCTATTTAAGGATCTCTGTATTAAAGCCAAAGAAGAGGCTGGAATGATTAGCCAATTTGACCTGGTTCACAAGATTACTACAAAGAGACAAACGTTTTGTTCCCTTCATCACATGGATGACCATGCCAATATAAGGAATATTTTTAACAAACACTGGCACATCCTACAGATGGATCCAGACTTGAAAACTGTTCTACCTAATAAACCTGAACTCCTATTTCGAAAAGCCCCTGATTTAAAAAAGATGTTAACACCTACAGTTTCACGTCAGCTAGAAAAAACCAAACAGGGTCAAAATTCTTTTGACCTTTTGTGGGTTTTTTACCGTGTGCTACTTGCAAGGCTTGTCACTATGGGGTGGAAAGCAAAGAATTTGCGAGTAAACAAACTCAAAAGAATTATAAAATTAAGAGTCTAATAAAATGTACAACCCCATTTGTCATTTACTTATTGGAGTGCCCTTGCGGCCTCCAATATGTTGGGAAAACTTTGCGACCATTCCGAAATCGAATTAGGGAACATCTTCTAAATATATCCAAAGGTTTAGAAACCCATAGTTTGTCACAACACTTTAAAACACACCATAACTGTGATCCAAAAGGTTTCAAAATGAAGGCTATTGAGCACGTTGCAATAGACATTAGAGGAGGTGATCGGAAAAACAGTCGTTCACAATGTGAAACTTTATGGATCTATGAACTTAAAACTTTGTCCCCTAGAGGTCTAAATATTGATATAGATCTGGCGGCTTTTATTTAAATTGTTTTTTTATATTTCTGGTCTTATAAATTTTATATTTTTTTTATATTATATATATATATATATATGTAATAATTCTATATTTATATTTAATTTATATATTTTAAATAATGAATTCTAATTACTAAGGATATTATGTTCCCCCTTTTTTTTTTAACTAACATTCACTGATTATAATGTTTTTTAGTGTGTGTTTTTTGTTTTTTTTTGACAGTGGCTTTTTAGAAAGCTTTGGTTACCATCATAAGGAAATTATTATCTATTCTGTTGAATACTGAAAACTAGTTGACTATTTTGACCCTTTCTTTCTCCCGTTTGGCTTTCTTTTTTTCTTTTTATATTAGTACTGTCAACATAATTGGAAAGATTATTTTCAAAGTGAGTCGTAATTATATACATAAGTTTAAATATTTAGTAAGAGATGTGACCTTATTTGTTTTAACATGAATTCAGTTTATATATTTATTTATTACTTTTTCGATTTAAGGTTTGCTAACTATTAATTTTTAACAGCTTTATATCTATATTTTTTACACCATAATCGCTTTTTAACGAATTTATCCGTCTCTTCACAACATTATGCTTTTGAATATGCAATCTTGAATTTGTTGTTATCAAGAAAATGATTCATTGTAAATGTCTAGATATTTATTTTTATTTACAGTTATGTACCTCTATAGGTGGGTGTTTATTGCAGAAATACGCATTTAATGAGCATTTTCTTTTTAGTGCTTATAAAACTTTTTGGTTAATGTTCTATGGTAGGACATACCATGTATATGGGTATTACTATATATTCATATTTCATTGATATATATATTTATTTATTTATATTTTGAAGTAATTCCCTTGTTTATTAATATTTCCGATATATGTACTTAGGTGGGAACACTGTGTTGCTCCAATTGGGTGGTGAGAGCCCAGATGGAGTAATTTAAGACCCACTAGTAAGCACAATTCCCCTGGTCTTTATAAAAAAGCTTCCGGTCCTGGCCTCCTGGTCCTATATGATTCCCTGCTGACGAAGCGATCAGTTGATTGTGAAACATGTAGAGCAGGCTAGAGGCATTTCAACATACAGCCCTGATATCCCCAGGTGAAGCTCAGTGCATACGGAACTTGCCGGCAATACCATCCTTCCGTTCTCACCACTCCACTGTGGAGCAATACTGGGCTCCGTCCCCAGCCATAAGGAATCAATTTTAATGATTGTGGAATATACCAATAAAGATATTATGCTCAACTTGATGAGTGTTATGCCCATTACCAGAGGAGCTTTTAGTACAGATCTATCGGAGTTGGGCGGACGCTTGAGACCCCGGGTATTCCACTATTGTGCTTTTTCTTTTTTAGGTACTCTCACACTACGGAGGTATGTCATTGATTCATATCTCTCTCTAATATATTTATGTCTTTCTGGAGATATGGCCTCCAGAACTGAACACATTATTCTAAGCGCGGTCGTATGAATGATAAAGGGGCATCACTTCTTCTCTCTTTCTGCTACTATTTCCTATCCCTGTGCAACTAAGCATCTGACTTGCCTTTCTCATTGCTTTGTTACATTGCTTGACTAACTTAGTCACATGAAATAAAGACTCATAGATCCCTTTCCTACTCAGTAGTTTCTAATGTAGTGCCGTTATTGATATATTGAGCTGTTGGGTTTTTGTGCCATTTGTGTTTTTGTGCTGCTTGGAATCCTGTAAGTTACTGGATTTAAAATATTGTACAATTTGGTCCTTTAACAGTGTTTCCATCAATTTCCCTACTACTGATGTTAGACTCACTGGTCGGTAGATTGCCACTTTTTCCCTACTTCCACTTTTAAGCAGAGGGAGACATTTGCTATTTTATAGTCCTCTGGAATCACCTCAGTTATTAGTGACTAGTTGAAGAAATTAGTTATTGGTTTTGCCAGTACCCCTCTAAGCTGTTTTAGTATCCCAGGATATATCCCATCTGGTCCCATTGTTTTGTCCACTTTGAGCATGAAATTTTTGTTTAATACATGTTCCACAGGGAAAGTAGTAGTAATTGCCTCCTTTGTTTTAGTAGTCTTCCCATTTAAACGTGGTTTCTTCCCCTCTCTTTCTTTTGTGAATACTTTTTAAGATGATCTGCCACAGTCCTTTCACAATCAACTCCCACTCTCCGTTTTGAGCCTTAGTATACCCTCACTGGTTTTTCGCCTATTATTTATATACCTAAAAAAGCTTTTGCCCCTTTTCGTACCAAATGAACCAGCTTTTCCTCAGTTTGTGCCTTTGCTGCCCTGATTACCTATTTAGAATCTTTCTGGTTTTCAAATTACTTCTCCCTGTTATGACAGTTTTTAGTTTGCTTATAATTCCAAAAGGCCATCTTGTTTTCTTTCACTATATTTGCTACCTCTTTTATAAACCACATTGGATTTCTTTTTCTGGAGATTTTCCTAACCTTTTGTATACAAAGGTCTGTTGCTGTTAATGCATTTTATACATTTCCCCACTGCTTCTGTACTGCTTTCCTGTGCTTGTACTCTACCAAAGAATCTCTTACACATTTCCCTATTTCCACAAAATACACCTCCCTAAAGTCTAGCACCCATGTCTTTCTCAGTCATTATACTAAACCATACTGCTTGATTTTCACTGGATTTTAGGTTCTCACCCACACTTACTTCTGAGGTTCTGTCACCATATCCAAGTACCAAATCTAAGATGAACTCTTTGCGAGTGGGCTCTCTCATCAGTTGCTGTAATGAATTTCAAATGTCCCCACTTCTAGTGTAGCTTGCTGAAGACTCACCCCAGCTTACATCAAGTAGATTAAAATCTCCCATGATTACTACCTCCCGTTTTAGTGCCATTTTAGCAATGTTTTGCAATAGGAAATTGTCCATTTCCTCATCTTGTTATGGTGGTCTATATATCACTCCAGTACAAAGAATACCACCTGGGTTTCTATGGTAACCCAAAGTGCCTCAGTTTTTTTTCTCCAATACTCCCTATTAAAGTTGAATTTAACCCTTCCTTCACATGCATAATATGCCTCCTCCAATTTTTCCTACTCTATTATTCCTAAATAAATGATATCCTGGTATTGCTATGTACCAGTCATGATTTTCATTGCACCATGATTCCATAATTCCCACAATAACCAGATTATCCCTTGACATTTTTGCAAATAGTTCAGGGATTTTATTAAGCTCCTTGCCTTTGCACACATTGTGCCTGATTCACACTTAAGAAGCGTAATAGGTCATTTAAGCTATCTATGTACCAGTTCGGTTTAAAGACTGCATGGAGTACTTTAAGTAGAAAGTGGTGGCGTAATGCCGCCTCGGGGCGTGCTTAGGAAGAAGTGGAAGGGGTGAGGGATTTGGGATGGCTGGAGGGAGGCAGGAAGAGGCAATGTCCATTTGAACATTGCACAGTTAGATAAGGTAGCCCTAAGGCACTCGCAAGTGCCATAAGGTACCTAAAAACGGGAGGCGGGTTAGGGGCTGGAAAAAGTGAGTTAGGTGCGGATCTGACCACTCCTAACTCACTCTTAATTGTGAATCGGGTCCATTGCTCTGAGAGGTTTTATGAATTCCCTATTTTTCTGTTTATTGTTATTGCTAGATATATTTATATTACTTTTTCTGTTCTTTTTCCTTAGTTATGTTATTTGTCATTATTGACTGGCCATGGCCACACAACACTTCTTGGTTTGGGCAACAGCCATTTTTAATATTTGTATTATGCTTCTAATAAAGCATTCAAACTGGTCACTTAGAATATCTGTTCATACAGAAGATAGGTGCATGCCATCTCTTTTATACAGGTTTCTGTTTTGCCTGATGGGATGGCTATGTTTTATGAACCCAAATCCTGTCCCATGACACCACTTCATAAGTCACAGATAGAATAATGTGCATTAGTTATTTCAAACAAAATCTGTGTACTGGCAGCACTTCAGAAAGAGTAACAGTATTTGCCACCTGCTTAAGAGCAGTTCTCAACTTCCCAAATTCATGTATAACAGCCACAACTCCAGTATTGGCCAAGTCATTTGTCCCAAGATGGATAATGACATCCACCTCCCTTTCCTTCCTCATGTCTTTAGAATACTTAAAATGCGCTTTTTATCCTGTGGAGCTGTAGCTCCAGAGAAGCACTTCACCTGATTCCTAATTTCTGAACCTCTTTTCAGTTGGATACTCCTAACAAGAGAATCCCCCACAAGAAGTGCAGTCTCTTAACACCTTAATGCCTCCTGGGAACTCTCTCAGGCAATGGTGGCATCTAGGATGTAGACATCCTGCATATCTCACAATGTATACTATCTATCTCACCATGCATTCTAGCTATCTCATCCTGCATAAAATACATTTTCTGACAAATTGGACAACACCTGAGTTATGAAATTGTTTCACACAAAACAAAAGCATCACAAGCACTGAAATGTATAAGACCAGACATTATAAAAAGTTTTTTTTTTCACTTCAAATCTGCAAACTTCACTACAATAACAATTCATACAAGTTATTTAAATTGGTCCAAATCCAGCCCTAATCCAGTTCTACTTTTTTTGAGATACAAATAAATATTGGCACTACAAATTATCAGAAATCGAAAAATTTATTAATATACTATTATTGTAAACATGCACATATAATATATAGAAATTCAAATTAAAAACCAATAAAACACAGTTAATTATACCCAACTAATAAATTATTGTGTTGTCCACCAATTGATAATAAATAGCTATTTGTTAATTGCCAACTGTCCTATCTGGATCATGATCGTTCTCATTTGACTCTGTCCACTCTATACAGCTATAAACTTTGGCTGCAATTTATAGGAGGATTTTCCCTATCACGCCAGTTGCTATATATTTATTTATATATGTCAGTGGAGGATTTACTCAATCAATATTGACATATTTATGAATTTTGGACCAATAGTTGTATCTATCTATTTTTATTCATCACAGTTTAAATGATCATGATTCGAATATGTCAGTTGGCAATTAGCAAATAGCAAGTTTTTAATTTGAATTATTATAAATAAATGTTTTATATATCTGATAATATTGTATCGCCAATGTTTATCTGCACCTTAAAATAAGCGCAGCTATTTTCTTTTTATTTACTATTTGGATTTTTTTTTTATTCTTTTTATTTTCAATAAGGCAATTAACATACAAACAATGTCATGACAACGCACAGCTACAAGTAGCAGTACACCCAAACAAATATCTAATACCGTACATTTTGTCAGTATAGGGTGAGTTTATAGCGCAAATGAAGAGGCATGTGATGTCAGACCTTCAAGGTTAAGATTAGATAGGAAACAGTGAGACTGAGAGGTATGATTATAATCTCTTTTTTTTTTGTGGTGTAGCACAGATCAATTACAACATTAGAACAAATGTACTAGTCACTATAACATCCTTGACATATTTTCACATTAGCCCAGGTATCCATGTAAACTACAGTCTAACATACCCCATCTGGACAAATAGGGAAGAACAATCATAGTTAAAAAGAGGGACAAAAGGATTTAGAGCATTTAAGCACTCAGCAGGGTATTGAATTCAGAGGAGAGTTTAAATTTTGTCCAAGTAAACCAGATAGTGATAAATTGTTGAAACTTATCGGCGGCTGCCAGGGGGATATTATCCATGTTATAGTATAGATCTACCCTATCTATCCACATCTTTATGA
>WWET01002928.1:59355-88114 GCA_011038615.1 Limnodynastes dumerilii | reverse complement strand
TGGCCCAATGTCTATATTTCAATCCTGTACTTTGTTTTAATTCTTTCTTTCAAGTTATTCTATGTCCTCAGTCGACCTGTAGACTTCATGGTGTGGAGCTAGGGGTCCGTGGCCTCCTCCCGCAGGCATCTCATGCTGTGCCTTGGTGTCCGACTCTGCGCAATTCTGGTAACGACAATAATGGGTGAGTCAGCCGCACAGTCTTACACAACAACACACATCCCCCCCCCGAAACAACCTCGCCTACACATTACCTCCTGGAATGTAGGGGGTCTTAACACCCCTATCAAAAGGAAAAAAGTGGTCACCCACCTACACAGGCAGAGAGCGGATGTAATGTTCTTACAGGAGACACATTGCAAACAAGGGGAAGAGGCTAATTTGAAAGCTGGGAGGATAGGGGACTGTATTGCGACAACTTTTCACACTAAAAGTAGAGGGGTTGCAATTATTCTGCCAAAATCTCTTCAATATGAAATTACTAACTCTACCTTAGACCCTGATAGTCGCTTTATGATCCTTGACCTCAAAATATGTGAGACACAGTACACCTTAGTCAACGTTTATTGTCCTAACTTGGCCCAGCAAGATTTCTTAAACAACCTGCTGGCGACACTGTTGCAACGCGACACTCCTAATCTCATAATAGGGGGAGACTTTAACATGGTAGCAGATCCAACCATAGATAGATCGCCACCCCCTACCCATCCGAGAGCGGCGGACTACGCGCCGNAGGCACCTGTCTTCCGTTTTAAAGGGGAGTTGGTACTGACGGATCCCTGGCGCCTTTTGAATCCTTCAGGGAGGGCTTTTACATTTCATTCTGGGGTGCATGGGTCCCACTCAAGGATTGATTATCTGCTAGTGGCCGACGGCCTTATGTCTTGGGTCATTGATGCAGAAATCCTAGACTTAGTCATCTCTGATCATGCCATAATCACGCTGTCGCTCCGACCCCCTAATATGGGCCCCAAATCTGGTACCTGGCGTTTCCCTACTTATCTATACAATTCTGATGATTTTGTTAGGCTCCTCAAATATCATTGGCATGAATATTTTGATAACAATGTGGAGCACTGGGACCGACCTGTCCTGTTCTGGGAGACCTCAAAGGCGGTGATGCGGGGGCACATTATTGGGTATGTAGCACGCAAAATTAGAGAACAGAGGCAGAAACTGCTAGCCCTGCGTAACACGGCATCCCAATTGTATGCTCTCTATGTGACGGACCCAACTGATGATACCTTGCGGGATTACCGGGAGGCGCGTCAGGTTCTGGAGAGTTTTTTGACGTTACAGGCTCGCTCCCAAATCGATTTCACTAAAAATAAATACTTTCGGTGGGGGGGGGAAGGCCGGTAGATTGCTGGCTCGCCTTTCCAAAGGGGAACGCAGGAGGAATCACGTGGTGGCTATTAAGAATGAGCGCACTAATATACTGCATACTAAATCAAAAGATATAGTGGACTCGTTTCAGCGGTACTACACTGCCCTATATTTGGCTGAAACTACCGATTCACTAGCCATAGACCGGGTTCTGACGGAAGCTAACCTTCCGACTCTAACCCAGGAGCAGATAGAGCTTCTAGAAGCGGAGATTACTGAATCGGAAATATCGGCAGCGATTAAAAGCCTGAAGCTACAGAAATCTCCAGGGTCGGACGGCTCCTCTGGCGAATATTTTAAATTGCTTGAGACTGAACTGACTCCTTCCCTAAGGGAGTTATATCGCCATTTGCATAAAGAGACATCCTCTTGTCCCGCCTTCAATGAGGCTTTAACGGTCCTTATCCCGAAACCGGGAAAGGACCCACAGTTGACCTCGTCCTATCGCCCGATTACCCTCCTAAACGTGGATTTTAAGATCATGGCTAAAATCATGGCCTCTCGCCTCCAATCGTTCTTACCATCGGTCCTAACGGGTCATCAGTTGGGTTTTGTCCATGGACGACATTCGGTACGCGGCATTAGATCGGCAGTGGCGGCAGTAGTAGCTTCTGAATCTTCCGGAACGAATATGTTGCTTAGTCTTGACGCGCAAAAGGCCTTTGATTCGGTGTCATGGCCTTATATGCAAGAGGTGCTCCTACGCAGGCAGTTCGGTCCTAGATTTCGCGCGTTAGTTAAATTTTTCTACGCGGACCCCAAAACATCCTTATTGATCAATGGGTTCAAAAGCGCCAGCATAACAATGTTTCGTGGTACGCACCAGGGATGCCCTATGTCCCCTCTTCTCTTTAACCTAGTCTTGGATCCCATGCTCCGCATCTTGCAGGCGTGGGACTAATTCAAAGGCATCGCCATTGGACAAGAGGTGTTGAAAATTACGGCCTTTGCTGACGATATTCTACTTTACGTCTCTAATCCCCAAGACATTCTAAGACCCCTCATGGAAAAACTGACTGATATTGGGCTGGTATCTGGGTTCAGAGTGAACTTTGACGTGAAGTCTATGGCCCTTTTCCTTAATAGTAACGTTAGGCACCCGGCTTGGGCACGCGACATTCCTCTTCAATGGGCTAAGGAACACATCACTTATCTAGGCATTCTGTTACCTAAAAATGTTGCGTCCCTTTACCGGTTTAATATTGTCAAAATGCTCGATCATGTAGAATCCACAATAGCGAATTGGAAACACTTGTGTCTGTCTTTTGGGGGACGAATAAACCTTTTGAAGATGGTTATTTGCCCTAAATTGCTGTACCCCCTGCAAGTGTTGCCAATTCTTAAAATACGACACCTTCACCGGCAATTGAGCGATAAAAATTTGCCTATTCAATTATTTTTTTACCGCTGCGCTAAAACAGCAGGCAGCTGTAAAAAAAAAAATAACCAGAGAAGCAACAACATGTCGCCTTCTCCCAGCTATGTCCTATCAGGAAATGGCTATAAAAATAGCTCACAAAGCCTACATCTCACCAAAAAGAGGGCACCGTATAGGCCTAACAGATAGTCACTCTTGTCCCAAGTGTGGTAGTCCAGAGGCGGATTTGAGCCATTGCCTATGGGACTGTCCTGTTATCAAAAGATTTTGGGTCAAAGTCTGGAGGTTTGCCATTGATTTCCTGGTGGGTTCCTTTCCACTGATGGCGAAATGGGCCATTCTGGGTATTTTTCCAAAAGAGATGGGCACCTCGGCACAGCATCGGAAAATTCTGTTAGCAGTCTCAGCCGCAGCTCGCAAGACTATTCTGCAGGCCTGGCTGAGCTCCACGCCCCCTCCCATGGCTTTGTTTCGTGAGAAACTTTTCTTCCTTTTCCGCATGGATTGGGTTGAGGCTTCTCTCCAAAGGGAAGCCAGGGTTGATACTTTCTTTAACACATGGGAGAAGTTCATTAATATATTGTCAGAGGCGGTGAAACGGAGAATATGGTCATGTTTTAGGAATACTATGTGGTTCGAACTTAGAATACATTGTAATGACCCACCTATACAGTTTGCCACAAATGCGTCATAGCTCTTGTTGATGTAGCACTGGGGGGGGGCGCGGACACCCTGTTGATGTCGACGTTGATGTTATCTATCTTATTTTTCCTGTTATACCAACGGGATGGTTCCATACCTATGTAGTGTGATAGCTTACTGGAGTGTTTTGTAGCATCTTATAGACATTGTATGGAATACCTGTTTCTCTTTTTTTATGACACCTTTATACTGTACAGTGATTGATTTTTGTATGTATCGCTTGTATATGTGGACAATGTGCTTTAATGAAAAGATTTAAAAAAAAAAAAAAAGATTAAAAAGTAATTGGTTCGAGAGTAGGAGTTTCTAGGGTGTGAAAAGAAGTAGTCCCCTGTCTCGGGAATGCAGGATGCGCCAAGGGTCGGCCAGCTAGTGTTCGTGCAAAGTCTGCCTAACCTTTCTTGTATCTCGCAGGGAGCACTTGGAGGAACCAGTGGTGGAGTCTATATGTGGTTCCAGTAGCCATTTGAAGTCCCCTCCCACAATCAGTATACCCTCTTTGTGCTTATCGATCTCATCTAGGATATGCGCAAAGTATCTGGGTTGGTCCTGATTGGGGAAATAAAGGTTAGCAAAGGTGTAGATTTAATTATAAAGCTTACACGTGGAAAGGTGGGGGCTGAACCCTTTTTGAAGTGGGTCTCCTGGACAAAGGCTATATCCACCTTAGCAGAACAAAGTGTGTCGATGAGGTGGGAGCGTTTCTCTGGGGAATTAAGTCCCTTTGCATTTATAGACAATAGGTTAAGGTGGGTTTTAGATATAGGATCATATGGATGGGATCTAAATCTACCAAATTAGAGATTGGATCAGAGGGGGAATGAAACCTGGCTAAGGTTAAGGGTAGGAGAGGAGGTAAATGGTTACTACAAGGAGAAGCCCACTCAAAGGGCGTATGGGGGTGTAAGACCCATACTCGGAGCCGGTGAAAAACCTACACACAGAGAAGGAGTCACAAGGCATTAGAAATGTTGTAGGGGGAAAGGGGGGGCTTTGGGGGTATTGTAACTGGGTGCAACAAGGCTATATACAGTGTAGCCATGTGCAGACAAATTTCATTAGAGAAAAGAAAAACGGGTTAAACATACTAACTGACAAATGACCTCATGTAGTAAATAATAGTATCAAATAATATTAGCAAAACATATAATACTCAATCTAGCAAATCTCGCAAAGCTATGAGGTGAGAACAACTACTTATTACACATCAGAACAGATGTAAGAAACCGGAATGGGAAACCAGGATAGTCCTGCAAGTGTCATTAGGGTTATCTGCAAAAAGAACAAAGATTAAACAAATGCACTTGAGAGAGGGCCGACCACTCCGCAGGTATTGCCTGGCCAGTTGTTGATGTCTAGAGGTGTTTGGAGTCAGTTCTCAGGCAAGTAGACCAAGGCAATTCTGGGGGAAAAGTTCAGCCATTACCGCTCTAATGAGAATACCACATATTTGGTAGAAGAAGTAGCCGCAAAGCGGGTGCCATGCAGGAATCAAATCGGGGGCGTGGGTTTCCACTTCTGCTGCTTCACTGTTTGCCAGTCTGGTTGAAGTGAAGTCGAGGCGGAGTCCGTCGTCTTCTGGACTTGGTCCCATTCCGACAAGGTAGGTATCAGGATACTTGTTACAGAAACGTGGTAGCTCCATAGAGTGCCGTAGAGTAGCAGACTTCCCTTCATGGTTGACCTGGATACTGAAGGGGAAGCCCCAATGATATTTAATCCCAAGATTTCTGAGAGATTCGGTGAGAGGGCGTATTTGTCGCCACTTTTGTAGGGTTTGCCAATATAAGTCTTGAAATATTTGGACTGAGTGTCCTTCAGATTCTAGATTTTCTCTTCTCCTGGCCTTTTGCAGAAGTTCCTTTACCTTGTAGTAGTGGATACGGCAAATTATGTTGCGTGGCTGCGCTTGCGCTGGACCTCTTGGATTAGGAGCCCTGTGAGCTCTATCAAAGATAATGACATTGTCCGGTTGTTCTTCATTAAAAACTTTGGTCAGAGCTGCCTCTATGTTGTCAGCCGGGATTTCCTCAGATATTCCACGAACCCGAAGGTTGTTACGCCTGCCTCTATTATCTAGATCTTCAAGGTGAGACTGGATTTCCGTTATGGCCTGCGATTGTTTGGCAATGGTATTGTGCAATTGAGTAATGTTTGCGGCCTGGTCCGCCTGTGTAGTCTCCAGCAACGTGAGTCTAGTGGCTACTTGTGAGATGTCCACTTGTAATGAGAGTGTTTGTGTTTGCAACTTTTCCAGGAGGCGGTTTTCCAGCTGTAAAATGTCTTGTTTGGTGGGAATGGAATCCAGGCGTCTTAATATTTCCCCTATGTTATTATGGACCAGCGGGTGCGGGCTTGAGCCCAAAGCAGGAGAAGGGGGTTCTGACATGTCAGGCAGGTCTCCAGGTGAGGACGGTGGGTCACTCTGGGAAGTAGGCAGGCTAGTGATACTAAGGAAAGGCTGGATGTCTGAATGAGAGGCAGGAAGTTTAGATTTTGCAGATGTCTTCCTTAGCGAGCCCCTTTTACCCATTGGGGGTGTAGGGAGGTATGCGGACAGAGCAGAGAGGTAGGATACAGCACAGCCACGAGCAGAATACTAATTAACAAGTCATCACAGTGAAAGATGAGGTCATTAGGTACGTTGTGTCAGGAGTGAGTCATCAGTACCCGAACCGGCTGCCAAGAAGAGAGGCTCTTTGTACTGTCGGCGGTGAGCCACGATATAACATATTATTAAATATTAAATAAGTATTAAATATTTATTTCATCTGGCGATAATTGTTTACATTCAAGGATTGGTACATTATATCTGCAACCAGTTGTGTTTGCTAATACCCATTGGATGCTTAGACCAACACTATAGATCTGGATGTGTGCTCTCAGACTTTTACTACAAGACTTTTGCCTCTGATACATAATTTATAAATTAAATTAAACTATAATAATAATTTGAATTCCAGGATTATCATTATGTGCAATTAAAGACCTTTCCAGATTTTTATAACATCTGCATAAAAGCATACTTTAACGCAAGTTTATTATGGACGTGCTAACAAAAAGGTGTGGCCGTACCCATACATAATTTTCAACTGTGACAACTTATAAGTTCCCATTATGAAGTATGGACTGATACTATCATTTAACGGAGTGCTTGCTAAAAGTCCTATCCTATTGTGGGGCTCTTATAATTGCTCTTTATGTGTAGGATTGCACATTCTAATTCTAGCTACTACGCATGCGTAGTAACTATATTACGCAATCAACGTAGTGTTTCGTTATGTAGATTGCCCACATGCGTTCTTTAAAGACCGCATGTACACAATCTACATAACGAAACGTTACGTAGATTGCGTAATATAGTTACTACATGTGCGTAGTACCTAGAATCGGAAAATTAGGCACGTATGTAAAAAATTACGGTGTTGTGAATCCGGTCCACAGTTGGTAACGCTAAATAGCTATTTATGTTTCTGAGGTGTTAGTAATACTCGTGGTTAGATTTACTAAACTGTGGGTTTGGAAAAGTAGAGATGTTGCCCATAACAAGCAATCAGATTCTAGCTCTCACTTTCCTATTACATTCTAGAGAATGTCATCTAGAATCTAATTGCTTGTTATGGGCAATATCTCCACTTTTCCAAACCCGCATCCAAGTATATCTGGCCCTTAGAGTCTAATTTAGTTCTCTCTTAGGGGCTGATTCAGAGATGCACTTACACCTTTTTTTAGGTGCATGTGTACAGCTCGGCTAAACCATTTTTCAAAGTAAGGGCTGTTCATTTTAAAAAAGCAAGGAAAATACATTACTTTTACACATAGAACTAAAATACTGCATAGCTTTATGTTTATTCTATTAAATAGAGTTGAGCAGAAACTTCACCTCCTAATTTTAATTCTGGTTTTACAATTTAAATCTGCCTCCCCTTTAAATTCAACATGGTATTTATCAGGTCTATACTTGCACCTAAAAAAAGGTGGAAGTGCAACTCTGAAGCGGCCCCTTAGTATCTAAGGTTTATAAGATAATTTACAGCTATTATTTAATATTTATAGTGCCTGGTAGTGAACTAGCGCTGGTCTCCTTTGGTATTTACCTAATCCAGTTCTAATGCCAGTAACAACTCTAAGATGCTTACCAAATCAATGCTCAGAAAATCAGGCAGTTAAAACCAGGCGGGTTACACCTTTGTAGGATTAAACTATCCCCCCCCCCCCCTTAAATAACAGACAATAAATTAATCAATTACCACAGCCAAAGCAATTAGCATAGCTGACTAATTATTTAACAAGAAAAAATCTTAATCTGAAGCACAGAAATTAAAAACACAAAACACTAAATTACTAGAAGGTAATTATAAAAGAAAAACAAGAATCCTTTTCAACTACACAGACAGGGGAGTAGTGAAGGTGGAGTTTGTGTTCCGGGTGCTGGCAGACCAAAGCAGCACTACAGAGCACAGATGCCATCTCCAGATCTCTAATATACTGGTATGACATGTGGAATAATATTAGGGGTCTGGAATAACACACTGTATAATGTACAAGTAGGGCATATCATAGGTCTGGAAATGACACATATCAAAATATATGTGGGGTATATTAGGGGTCTGGGAATGGTATATGCTATATGCTGTATATAGTGTGCCATTTGCAAACCGTAATATAAACCAAATATTATAGTATGTGTCATTCCCAGACCCATAATATACCCCACATGTGCTTTATATAGTGTGCTGTATCCATAGATGTAATGTAAGGGAGACAGGTAGGGAGATGTGTAATAGATTGGAGGGTGAGAGATATGTAATGTAGAGGGGATAGGGAGGGGACGTGTGTAAGGCAGGGGGGAAGACCCTGTGTATGGAGAAGGTGCAGGGAGGGGAAAGTGTATTGGAAAGGGGGCAAATGAAGGCAGGTATGTTAGTGGGGAAAGACCAAAAGGCAGATGTGTAACAGAGGAAAGGAAATATTTAATGGGAGTTGGAGGAGATGTGTAATGGCGGATAGCTTAATTTTCTCCACATACTTTAGTGTAGTAAGAATCAGCATGAGGCGCGAAGAGAAGAACCCAACAATCAATATTTCTTTAAGTAAAAACAACACTTCCTTTTAGTCAGCAAATGTTAGAGAACATTGTCACCCTGCTCCCTTGCACACTACACTACCAGAGGAAGGAGTTGGGAGGCACTGTAGCATTCGCTTGCTCCGGGTGCCAATAATCCATGCTACACCTCTGTACACAGGTGATATGTGCAATACTAGGCCCACTCAGGTGAGGTTAACTGTGGGAAAAATGGTAAATGGTGATGAAAGCATCTAGGAGTTCTAGATGCTTGCTAAATCAATGCTTAGAAAATCAGGCAGTTAAAACCAGGCAGGTTACACCAGGTTCAGTCAATTGATCTGCTCCACATCCCCTCTCATGGAGGCAATAAAGTCTTCTAATATACAACCTATTTTTAATGTAGATATACAATTTTACTTGACACTGAAAAGGGTTTGGAGAGATTGCACAATAAATTGTGGGTATGTATTGCACAACTAGAAGCACCAATACAAGAACAAATCTTGAAATTATACTTCCTTGCTTATGCATAATTGGGGAGTATTGAAGCTTCTGCTGAGGCCCGAGACTAAGGTGCCATTTATTGCCTAGACCAGTGGTTCCCAAACTTTGGATCACAGGGCGCCTATACAAATGCTTATAATGTACTTTATGCATAGCAATTGTAACTACAGTTGGGGAAAGTGTGTATGGCTGCTACAAGCTGCAACTGCTAACACTAAAAGCATTCATAGACATGGGCATAACAATAGGGGGTACAATTGGTGCGATTCCTTAAGGGCTCTGCGGTTTAGGTGGCCCGCTGGCCCAGCAACCTACCCATTGCACCACTCCTTTACTATACACACCTAGACCAGGAGCTGGCACCGGTCTTTATTAGGCTATAGAGGGTCATAGTGAACCACCATGAGACAGACTCCACAGTGCTGCTGTTAATATATTTCTCAGTCTTGAGAAAGATAACGGAGACTCTAGTGAATTGCAGAGATGAGGAAGGGGTAGCACCCTCTTCTCTTCTATACAATGTCCGTTACATAAAAATAAAAAAAAACAGAAAGAAGAGACAATCCTTATTCTGTCTGACTTCCGGTACATCTGAGGAGCAGCACGGGCAAGTGATCCACAGTGTTCAGTCGGCGCTAATTACATGGCAAGAAAGATGACCGCACTATAATCTATTTTAGAGAGGAAACTCTGCAGTAGGGGATACTACCATACAGCATGTAAACTATAAAATTAGAGAGAAGGGGAGGCCCATAATGTAGAACTCCAAGGGCTACTTAAATAGTGCACTTCCACTCTTAAACTCATTTCTTTATTTCCGCTGAACACTGTGGATTACTTGCTGTGCTTCAGCTCCTTTCAGAGGGGGTGGAGGTCAGACAGTGAGGTAAGATGTCTTTTTCTCCTATCTGTTTTTAAAAAAAAAAATGTTTTCCCCTGAAATGAGTTGGGGGCCCATAGGAAAATTCTAGTTAGGTTACAGTTATGCCCCTGCTCATAGATAATCGGAACATAAAACACAAGGGGCATTTTTTCAGGTGGTTTACCTTTTTCATTCCTAGTAGAGGAATATCTTGAATCATTTAACCAATAAAAATCATCAGATTGCTGTGATGGCTTGTATTTTTTCAAGTATTTTTATTTTTCCATTACATAACTCAGTGTGTATCTGTAGATTCTCATCTGCTGAATGCTTTCTGCTGGTGATATCATCAGATTCAATAATTGATAAAATTTGTGTGAATTAGCTACTCGAGTCAAGGTTTGGTTAGTGTGACAAGGAGAAAATAGAAATGGAGTGCTACTTTATATTGTTGAAAAAATACTTCACAACCAATAATTTATCACCGATCCTTTTACTTGAAGTCTATATTCTTCCTCCGTATAGCAATGATAGGCCAGATCCCGAGCTAAGTATGCTAGCGTGTTTATGCTAGCCGATGTCAAATCGGCTATTTGTATGTACTGCGCATGGCAGATGTTACTCCACGTAACGATGAATACACATACCATCAGCGTAAATACGAACGAAGGGGCGGGGCCAACAATACAACACCTTTGCATTAAGAGGGAAGCATTTAAATTGAACAGTATAGGCAGGGTTGGGCCATCACGTACGTAAATCCATTACGTACGTCATTACTTACGCTATGAAAAGTTAAGGTAGGGTTTCGAGAGAGTAAAACGGCCAAAGTACGTATGAGCGAGGGGAGGGCCTATGGGAATGCATAGAAATTACGCTAGCGTAAATATGCTAAGCGTTCTAACATACCTAGCCCGTAGGTCTGGATTTACCCCGATGTTCTTAAAAAAGTTGTAGCCTTTTTGGCCAACTCTCCGGGCACCCCAGTCCTCTGTATGGGTGAATTCAATAATGTCCTTGATAGAGGCCGGATCATTGAAGTGAGTCTTTCCCATATAGATCTTATTTTGACTTCTTCCCTCGTGTCCCATGTCTATTCAGTTGTGTACCACCCTAAAGGGATATCAATCCCTGGTCCAGATCTCTATATAGCCCTTAAGGATGATGCCTGAGATCATGGAGATTTAATCCTTTTTGGTTGTAATTAATGGTTGATGGTTTGGACTTGGTGGCGGCCTGGGAGGACTACTTTGTAACTAATAGTGGGACAAATAACCCTAATATATTGTGGGATGCATTTAAGGTGGTTTAAAGGGGCACGCTCATTGTAAGAGTTGCTGGCATTAACATTTTTAATACGGATAAGGAAATATCTTTGAAAACAGAATATCGAGTACATGAGGCCGAATACCTTATGATACGTACGGAGGGGGATCGAGTGACATGTCTGAGCATTCCAATAGAGTGGGTAGACTATCTCTTTGCTAAATCCAAGAGGCGCTTACTGTTTTCTAGCCACGTAGGATATCAGCAGACAGATATTGGGAGGGTCTTATTTAGCTTATCTTGCTAAGGGAGATCAGGAACATAAATATGTTGCAGAAATTGTTGATGAAAAACAGGTTAAGCAGTGTATGGCTCCAGCTGTTGCAGGGGTCTTCTTGAAATATTTCCAGTCACACTATTCCTCTGAATTTTTCCTATTCTAATGAAGAGTTGCGAGCATATTTGGATCAGGTTGATTTACACTGCTTATCTGCTGAAGAGTCAGATCTGCTTAGGCACCCCTTCTCTGCTGAAGAGCTCAAGGCTGCTTTAATGTCCTACCCTAACTGCAAAGCTCAGGGTGTGGATGGCCTCCCCAATGAACTGTTATAAAATGTTTAAAGATTTTTTTGTCCCCAAATTACTTGAGTGTTATGACCGTTTGTTTGTGACTAATAGTGACTATTAGTAGTCATTCTAGCTAAGCTACTTGATATTCGACTAAATAGAGTCATTTTGTCAGTTAAACATGCAGATCAGATGGGCTTCATACGTGGTAAGTCCACCCTCACCAATATTATAAGCTTATCCACACAGCTACAGCTGCCTCATGAAAATGAGATGGGGGCAATGGTGATGTCCTAGATGCTGCCAAGGCCTTTGACTCTTTGGAGTGGGGATATCTTTGGGAGGTGCTGGCAAAATTTGGCTTTGGCCCTAAAGTAATAAAATGGGTAAAATGGTTGTATTCTTCCCCAGCTGCAAGAGTTTGGGTAAATGGGTGCACCACTAATCCTTTTGCTCTTGGGCGGGATATGTGTCAAGGGTGCCCCCCTTCCCTGGATCTTTTTGACCTCACCATTGATTCCCTATGATCCCTCAGAACCCACCCTGGCATAATTTGGCTGCCAGCAGGAGACAGAGTTGACAAGATAGCACTTTATGCTGACGACATGTTGCTGATCATGGCGAGGATGAGGGAATCCTTGATCTTCCTTCTTGAATTAGAAACATTTGGCATGTATTCTGATTTAAAAATAATTTGGGACAAATCCAATACATCCTGTAACTGGGTAATTTAGGGACAAAATTCACACCTGGAGCAAGCTCCCATTATGACTCACAGGCAGGATTAACTTATTTAAGATTGTTATGCTACCTAAGTACCCATATGGAGTATGTGCTATTTAATATCTTTATAGGTGATATTGCCTGTGGTATCGAGGGGAAAATATGCCTTTTTGCAGATGACACAAAGTTATTTAACAGGGTAGACACGCCAGGAGGGGTACAGAAAATGAGGGATGATCTAGGTAGACTGGAGGAATGACCAAGAGTGTGGCAACTGCAGTTTAATACCAAAAAGTGTAATGTGTAAGCTGGCCTGTGTGTGTGGTAAAGTACAGTATACATTGATCCATGCCAGAACTAAATAGTCATCATTTTTTTACATTAATTATCTGCATTATATTTGCATTTAGGAATGTCTTTGCACATATTTTGCAGTTTTGATACAAATCTTAATATTTATAACTACTACAACTATCTTACAGCATCAGCAATCATGGCAGCCCAAGAAACCAGCTGGCACACAAGAGCCATGTTGTCAGTGTCCATGTCTCCCCAGTTTCCAATAATCCCCATCATGTCTCCCCAACCTTCAAATAATCCTCCTCATGTCTCCCCAGCCTTCAGCCTTAGTGCAGCCCCTCATATAGTTTCAGTCCTTAGTGCAGCCCCTCATATAGTTTCAGTCCTTAGTGCACTCCCCTAATATAGTTTTAGTCCTTAGTGCACCGCCCCCTAAAGTTTTAGTCCTTAGTGCACCCCATAATATAGTTTTAGCCCTAAGTGCAGCCCCATCATAGTTTCAGTCCTTAGTGCACCCCCATAATATAGTTTTAGTCCTTAGTGCAGCCCCATTATAGTTTCAGTCCTTAGTGCATCTCCTTAATATAGTTTTAGTCCTTTGTGCAGCCCCATAATATAGTTTTAGTCCTTAGTGCACCCCCATAATATAGTTTTAGTCTTTAGTGCACCCCCATAATATATTTTCAGTCCTTAGTGCACATGTTGAAAGTCACAAGCAGCGCTGTAATGATTCCTTTTCAACTGGAAAACAGCAGAAACCAGTCCAAGTGTTCAGGGGGTTTCGACCCCCAAATAAATGCCTCACAGTGATCATATATACCACACAACGTTCATCTTGAAATGTCCCCACCACGGACCATGTAAACAATGAAAGAAACAAGATGCGGTTAAAATGGTATTTATTAAATGATATACTGCAATGAATAAAAGTAAGCAGAGGAGCAGGACAAGCAGATCGCACCTAGCAAGATGGTTTAACAGGGGCAGATGGTAACGGGATCCCAAAGCACCGCTGTAAGAAGGTAAGACTGCACGTGTATCCTTAGCTCCTTCCACCGACGCATGCAATGGTACTAGTCTAGAGCAAGGGGTTTAAATACCCCTCCTTCTCTTCTTATTGGTGGTTAGATTTAAAAGGGCAACATATTTCTCTGTTACGTGGATAATTGGACTTTTACAATTTTTACATACCTCATATACATAAATGACTACAACAATATTAACATTGAATGCATTATGGTACAAATATTATATAACATGAAACATTTTACATACAATAATAAAGCGTTGCACGATATTATTGGTGTTAATTACTATTTAAAAGGGCAACATATATTTAAAGGGGAAGCAACAATTTCACCAGATACAATGTGATACAAAAAGTAACAACACTATACATTCCATACATGGTTACAATAAAAATTACTGCATAACACTTTCCAATGTTTATCGGCATTATAGAAACCATAGGTTAAGAATTTAGAAAATAGTAGTTCAATACAAGGTATAACAAAATATTACAATACATGATTAGTTGCAAAGCTATTGACTGCAAAAAGATTTTTTTGATTGACAGTTCAGACATTCATAATATCAATAATTCTTTTAGTAAACCACTTCTATCTTTGTCTCCAAACAAAGACAAAAATTTATTTCCAAAAGATGAATCTATGTTTCTTTTTCTTTTTGTTGTTATACAAAGTCTATTTATAAATGGGATTATTTTAGTTCTATGTTGACAGTTCAATAATATTGCATAGTTGAAATATATCAGCTACAGAAATTTTCTTTTAACAATTCGACAAAGAACATATTAATATGATAATTAATTTTAATAGGTTTTATGACTGTCTCCAAATAAAGGCACTTTATTTCCAGCAATGAATTTGTGTTGTGTCTTTGCTTTTATATAGCTTATTTATTTAAATTTTAATTCTATGTCTCTCTAAATCTGGATTACCCACAATACAGTGTCCGTAAAAACGACTCATTCATTATTATCCACATCTAGAGGGTACATATTTTAGAGTAATAAATCCTAAGATTCAGAGTCTTTATCTCCAAATACATTTTTTATATATTTGATTTAATGTGGAGTCCATCAAGATTTTAACAGACCTTATGTGATACATGTGTACAAGAAAATTAAAGTGAAAAAATTAAAAAATAAAATTAATTAATTGGTAGCAAGTGTTTTAAGTATATCCCTACTTTTCCAAGTATTAAAAACTTGGTCTATACCCCAAAAACCAGCTAAATGTGAAATAGAACAATTGTGAAATTTTTTAAAGTGTGAGGATACTGAGTGAGATTCCACACCATTTTTAATATTCCTTATATGTTCAGCCAGTCGCTCTTTTAAAGGGCGAGAAGTACGGCCAACATAAAATAAATTACAAGTGCGTTTTAACAAATAAATTACATTAACAGAATTACATGTGATAAATTTCTTTATAGAAAAAGATTGTTTGTGAACACAAAAGTCTGTCAATCTTGATGGGCTCATTCTCACCATTTTGCATCCCATACAAAAACCACATCTATGGAAGCCCACATTACGAGTCTGTATCTCTTTTTTTGATTCTGGTAAGGAACTTCTAACTACAATATTTTTTATATTATCCGCCTTTCGGTAGATAAAAGTTGGTTTCGCAGGTAATAATGGGCCTAGTATCACATCCTTTTTCAGAATCCCCCAGTGTTTTCTGAAAATATTTTCTATCTTGTTACGGTTGGAGTTATATTTTGTACAGAATGACCATTTTTTTAAATTTGATTTTGACTTTTTTGTACCTTTCAAAATGTCAACTCTTTATACCTTTTCAATCTCCATTAGAGCGTTTTCCAGTTCTTGCACTTTATAATTTTTTTGAATAAAGTTATCCTTCATTTCATTTAACTGATTTTTAAGTACTTCTGGTTCACTACAATTTCTTTTGACTCTCCTAAATTGCCCTAATGGGACACTTTTTAACCATGTGGGGTGATGTGAACTGGTGCATTCAATAAAGGAGTTTGAATCAGTTTTCTTTTTAAAGGTACAAGTTTGTATACGGTCATCCTTAACATAAATAGTAAGATCCAAAAAATCGATAGAACATTGACTATATTGAAACGTGAGATGAATATTAAAGTCATTCTTGTTTAGATACAGAAAAAAATCATTTAAACTGGTAAGGTCTACCCTCCAAAAGAAAATAATATCATCTATATATCTATGCCATGAGGAGAGGTTCGCAGCCCAGCTATGGCCACCCCAAACCTGCAGGGCCTCCCAAGAGGCCATAAACAGGTTGCCATAGTTGGCCGCGAACCTCATCCCCATGGCAGTCCCTACCCGCTGAATATAATATTTAGATTCAAAATAAAAATAATTATTATTAAGAATGAAACTTATTCCCTGGGTTAAGTTTTCCCCTAAATTTGTGTCTGAAAGAAATGAACTGACAGCAGCAAGGCCTTTTTGATGTTGGATGACCGTATACAATGATGTAACATCAGCCATTACCATATACATATCAGAGTTCCATTCTATGGTGGAAAATTTATTTAACAGATCTGTGGTATCTTTTAGATGTGAACGGGTATAACTTCATATAGTTTAAGTCCTTAGTGCAGCCCCTCTTAGAGTTTAAGTCCTTAGTGCAGCCCCATCATATAGATTCAGTCCTTAGTGCAGCCCCCTCATGTCCATAGTACAGCCCCTCATATTGTTAAGTCCTTAGTGCAGCCCCCAATTGCAGCCAAATCAACTTACCTGTTCCTTGGTCTCTCCTCGCTCACCTCCGTGGCGCGCTCTCTGCATTGTAAGTGACACGGACGCGACCTTGGGGTCACGTCTGTGTCTTTACTCACCCACGCACCACCGCTGGCACCCGCTTCGACCTCCGATGGGACAAAAATGTAAGTTTTGTAGGACTCATGCTCTAAGGCTCCGATTGCGTCTACATCAGCTGGACGCCATCAGAACCTGGGGCACGAGCCCTACAAAACCCACGTTGGTTAAGCACCTCTGCTCCCTTTACTGTGAGAGAAATGTCAGGCTGACTTGGGAATCTTGCAAGGTGAGGAGTGGTCCCAGTTGCTACATCCTCCCTGCAATATCAGCAAATCCAGTTATTTGTCTATCACCCCCGTGCGCCTTTACAGTTTAAGTCTTTGTAGTAGCTCAGCTTGCCCTTATTGCAGAACCTGTGATGCACATTTTTAGCATTGGTTTTTCCAGGCATCCACAGATTTTTTTGAAGAGGTCTGGAGTTGTGCTTGCACTCTGGTTCCAATACCCCCTTCCCAGCACCCAAACTCTTTTTATTCGGCACAAACTTAAGATTTCTCTTCTATCACCTACCGATTTGTTAGTATATGTACCTTACTTGCGTTGGTGTAGGTGACTCGATCCTGGCTGGCTACTGTGGTCCCTTCTTTTCACAACTGGGTAGGGTTTGTTAATGCCACAATGATTCATGAAAAATTTGTACACATCAAATGCAATACCCTTGATTGCTTTTGCAGAGTTTGGTCCTCATGGATTGATTCAATATTCACCATCTCCCAGCCCCCTATGCAGGTTTCATCTAACGTGGTATAACAAAAACAATGCCTGATATTATTTGTTTATATCTAAATTCAGATTTTACGCCTTGTGTAATAGTAGGATGTTCACTTTAATGCTGTGACTCATTTTTCCTCTGCACTGAATCAACCTAGCATGGATATTCCTTTATTCATTAACTAACTGGTCTGTTACTGTTTCTTCCTGTTAATGTATTTGGGTCTTATTGTCTACACGATGTACATAAAAAGAAAAATATATATTTTTTTATTTAATCTTATAGGCCCGTATTCAGAGTACTGGATGTATAACATATACGTCCGGTGTTTAGCGATTTTTACTACTGCGCATGTGTGGTAATTTTTTCTGAATAATTTCTAAAAGACCGCATTTACGCAATCTACGTAAGAAAAAGATATGTAGATTACGTAAAAAAATTACTACGCATGCGCAGTAGTAAAAATGGCTAACACCGGACGTATATGTTATACGTCCGGTACTCTGAATACAGGCCATAATGCCATTGAGGAGGATTGACTCTGGATATCTCTTCTAAGGGAATTGGAAGGGAGGGGGGTTGTATTTTTATTCCTGTTATGTAATTAAACACAATAAAAAAAAAAAAAGGAAAAAACACTTCACATTAAACTGTACAGCAAATAATAAAATGTATTATAAGTATATAAACAATACATCCAACTAGTATTTTTCAAAGAATGAATCTATACTGGCAAAATGACACATGCAGAGTTTGTTTTCCATGCTGAAATTTTATTGCTGTCCAGAATATAAACTGGCAGTCCTCTACAAATTGTTTTCATCTCTGATACCACAATAAAATATGTTAATTGAAATCCTCCTGCCAATTGATGTTAATGCTTATATAAACATTTGCTGGTCCAGTCAGAGGAGAGAGATCTGAGCAGAAAGACTATAGTAAGTATGTGGTCTGTGATTATTTAGTGCTGAAAATGAGCGTTTTTTAAAATATGTTTTTTAAATATTAATGTTTGTTTGTCAGCGTTTATTTTAAGTTTACTGTTTGATATAACAGACTGAACTATTGTAGCTATACCTTACATTTGTTGAAATGATTTTTATGTTATGTGTGTTTTACTCCTTTAGAAAAATGCTTGGAAAGACCATAAAAGAGAGTGTCTGTGTTTGAAGAGTGTCTTCCCCAACATCCCTACTGACTCTGTAAGACTTGTAGCCAGGATTATATTTAAACTGGTAAGTTGAAAATATGCCAATTAAAATAAATATAATGCCAATGGACCGGATTCAAAAAGAATAAATTAATGAATTGGTAATGCGCAACGGAGTTAAGTCTCCGCATGAGGGGCTGGCCCACTCGCCATGTGTACGAAATACGTGATGTAGGTTCGCATAGGTATTTAAATTGTATAGTAAGGGCTTGGCTCCAAAGCTAACATTGGGTCGATATTAATAATGAATAACAGACCTGGGGCTGCATCAAGATCTGAGAGCATCGGGCCACTTCCGCACTCATGTTTTAAATATGCTTTTAATATCATTCAGATATATAATTTAGACAGGCAAAGAAAATGTTATCTTTACAAAAGGGTGTGTAAGTAGAGTAATACCGCTTTCACATCTCCAACTCTGAAAAACCCAGGTTTTTCTGGGAAGAGATGCCGAGTAAAAAAAAAAAAGTGACTTTTAAGCACACAAATACCCGGGAAATTCCTGAGTCTGACCCTTTCACATCACCAATGAATTTCCCGGGTTTTAGTGCGGCAGGGCACGCTGATGCTTGTAGTGCTACAAGCATCAGTATGCCCAATGATGCCAGGGCATGCTGGTGCTTGGAGAACCACAAGCACCAGCATGCCCTTTCATCCTGTGCGAGAAGAAACAAATTAATACCCCTCCTAGCTGCTAAATAAAATATAGGGCCGGCCCCTAACATCAAAAATATACTTAACCTTTAATGCCCCCATTAAAAAAAATACTGACATTGAATACCCCTATATACAATAAAATATTTACATTTAATACCCTAAATAATAAAACATTTTTTTTTACCACTAATGATATTATGCATAAAATAAATAAATAAAATAATGACATAAAAATGATAACTAAAAAGAAGTGCTTACCATCTTGAGTAGGATCCGATCTTTCAAGCTTTTAATCCGTGGGGGAGGACTTTAAAAAACAAAATACCCTATGGCCTGCCACAACTCATGTCCTGCACGCAGGATATCCCAACGCTAATGACAGCTCTGCTGTCATTGGGGTATATTTATACCCTTGGGCAGCCTGTGAAATCCCGTGACCAAATTTGATGACCAAATAACGTTATTGTATATAGGGGTATTCAATATCATTATTTATTTATTATTTGGGGTATTAAATGTAAATATTTTATTGTATAAGAGGTATTCAATGTTATTATTTTTTTTAAATGTTAAGTATTTTTTAAATGTTAGGGTCTGGCCCTATATTTTATTTAGCAGCTAGGGGGGGTATTAATTAGTTTTTTCTTGCACAGGATGACAGGACATGCTGGCACTTGTGGTTCTCCAAGCGCCAGCATGCCCTGGCATCCTTGGGCATGCTGATGATTGTAGAACTACAAGCATCAGCATGCCCTATTCTTGCTAAATGTTTTTTTTATCTATCAGATGCTAAAAACAGATTTGTTTACTGTTGCCATGGCGAAAAACCCAGGTATGTGGTGGTGATGTAAAAGGGATAAAAGAGTAAAATGTTTCTCTGTGTAATGAACGTATGAATGCCATGAATACCAATGATCACAAATAAGATGACTGATTTTCTACATGGTTTTTTTCTTTTGTAAATGTCATTTTCTGATATACTATGAACACTTGCTTTGGAAATGACCTCCATATTATCTGTAAAATTTTGTTAAGCAGGTAATAAAATTTTCATTAGCAGAATGTTGATTTTCTTTGTGTGCAAAGATATCAAAATATATATAAGGTAAAATGGAAATTTTACATAAGTTTATATTTTATCATATAGACTACACCGCATGCACTTTTAAGTGTGAGTAAATTAAAGACATATTAATGTTAGTAAAACTTGAGAGACTACCATATATAATGTATATAATATTCAGATTCTGTTTTTGTTTTTTCCTTTCTTCCATTTATAGCTTGACCAACCAAATTGTGGAGAAATGTACACAATACATGATCTGCAATCACGTGAGTTTTCAGGCTTTTTTTATATATGTATTTCTAGATGCAGAAATAGAAAGACATCTATAAGTGGCAACAGTTTTCCTCACATGGGCCCTCAGAGTCTCATAAACTCTAATAATCTGAGACTCTGAGTGTTTGGGCCGAATCCTGACCTATGGCTGACAGGGAACTTACGCAAGCCATTATTGCGCAAACTATTGTATGTAAGGAAGTACTTACGGGGAAGGGGCAGACCCTTCACTTATGATGGCTCTATCTTTGCCAAATAGGCGAGGATAGCCATTTAAATGAAGGGTACGGGGCGGGGGAAGCCTGGTTCTGCCTACATCCGTGGCCGTAAGGACACAGACCTAGTCGTAATATTTAAGGTAGGAATCTGGACACGTAAGTGTCCAGATTTACTAACAAGAGCAGGGAGTGCAGAGGTTATGCACTCCCCGCTAAGCGAGCATACCTACAGATCCTCAGATGCCACGTAAAGCTTGCAGGGGTCTGGATCTTCCCCTTTATCTGTATTTTGATCCTTGGTGCACCTCTCATAAATTGCCTGGGAAAGAGGTCTAGTGTTTTTGCTGAAATCATTTCAGGAAGTAATCATTGTTATTTGTCAGTGATATACTGTTTGCTTAGTAAATAATGCAGGGCATATAGCAGAGAAAGTCTGTCATAGAGGCAGTAGTCATTTCTGAAAGTGCTTGTGAACACCTGTGGGCAAATGTTGGCTATCCTGCCATAACACTACATTAGCCAGGGACATCACAGAGTACGAACACACAGCAGTACACAGTACAACACAATAGTAGAGCACATTACACAATGGAGTAGAGCTTGTGTCAGTGCATAAGCACTGTTAAATTTGTTGTGACCCATTTACCATCCCCCACATGCTTCCCTATTGCAGTACAGGCCATAACCATCTTCCTCTATGTCAGTCTGCCCAACATGGCCATGCCCCTTTTTCAAATTTTCCCTTTTTTGTGCATTTTTTTTTAAATGTTCAATATGTCTTACCAAGGAACCCCTCTTCACTGGGTGCCCCAAAGGGAGGGATGGCAAAATTCATTCCACGCTTTAGTTTTATTGCATCAGCTTTCTGACTGAAGCTTTCACTCGCATTCACTTTTGGATCAGGTTCATGATCAATGAATGTTAACCTGTTATGTTCATTGTAATTGCTCTGTTTGTGCAATTTTGTCAAGTATAAAATATCACAATTAGCACAATCGCTCTATGTACTCTTGCTAATAATTATTCCAAATGTTCAAATATTCAATTAGCTGTACAACTACGCATTTTAAATTTAGAAAATGAAAAACTGTTATGAAGTCATATTTCAAAATAAAACAATTTAGTCTAACTAAAAGCATTAATATTAAAATTAGAAAATTAGTGTTTCATTTTTTTTTGTTTGACATTTTTAATAAAAAATTTGCCTTTTTTTAACTTCAGGCTTGTTTTAGGTTTTATTTCTAGAAATACTAATAACAGTTTTTTTTCACATTACTTTCTACTCATGTTTCTTAATAAGTAGACATAATAAATGGTGTACATTGTTTCCATATTTTTCATCCTACTCTATATTTGACAGCTACATTAATTACTCCCACTCCTTGGCCCATCTTTTAAAGATCACACACAATGTTTCCTACCCTGTTGTACTTTCAGATGTCGATGAGTTTAATGAACAAATGAAAGAAGGCCTAGGGCATCTTGCTGTGGCATTAGAGCAATATTTAAAGAAGGAATTTCAACATTATTCCCAGCTGCCTCCTGGTTTCCAGATTCTTGAGTATTTCGGCAAAGTAAGTTACAATTTTAAATTTATGAGATATAAATTTTAATTATTGCTGTCATGCTGCACTGATTTTCTCATGATTAAAAACCTCAAACTATTTCTTGCCAACAAAATCTAAACAGAAGGTGTGTTGTATATAGAACAAGTTGATATACATATTTGCTTTCAACTCAAGGACAAATAGATGAAAGACTTTATTTATTTATTATTTGTAACTTGGTCTCCTTCTACTGACAGTCAGTAGGTGTGCCAAAGATTAATTGTTGGGAGTAAGAGCTTTGTTTTGTTGTCTGTCTCCTCAAAATTTGTCTCAAATTGTCTGAAGGCTCAAGGCATTACACTGTTATAGGGTTTCTTTTTTTGTATATATTTAATGGCTGCTGGGGACTTTATTCTTGTAACGAATGATTGTGAAAATCTTAAACCATTTTCATTGTTTGCTAAACTCGCTTTAGCATCTAAATTATGGAAAAATTTATGGTATTAGTGAAAATAAAAATGTGAGCTGGATATGCCTTTCCTAACTGTTTTTTTTCCATAGGTTAACTTGTTATAGTAAAATGTATGCCTGAACGAATGGCTTGGGAATTGTATGTATGTAGTAGTAATAAAAGCCAATGTAATACAAATTCTGTTCACATTTTCTTTAACTTTTTCTTTATTTAGGAAGTATGATGTCCAAATAGAATTTAAAGTTACAGATTTTGTGTTACAGTATAAAAGACATCAGTAGACACATCTAAAAGAACTGTAGACAGAACTTGATGGGCTTTAAAACTCCATTGAATTGGCAGGCTTGAGGATTGTAGAGATATGAGTTTAATAGGAGGCTCCCCAAGTAGGGGAGGGCAGGGATGAGTGGGGTGTGGAGGGGTGTAGGAAAAGGCAAGTTGGTGCAGTTTAGAAATTGACTAGGGGACTGGAGTGAATAGATAACCAGGGTGACCATATCAGGAGGAAAAAATCATCAGGATTATGGAGGTGGTATAAAATTTTTTCCATGCGTGCAACAAACAAAATGTAAGCAGAGGAGGCCAACATATGGGGTGGAAGGCGAGACTCCCAATATTTAATTATGGGCCGCAGCAAGTGTATGAGATGCGAGTTTGGCTGAGTGTTTATCAACAGCAGAATAGGGCAGACACAGAAGGAATAACCAAGAGTCCTTAGAGATCGGTGTAGAGAGAAGGGAGACTAAAAGATTAACAACTTTGTCCCAAAATCTGGAAATTCTAGGGCATGTCCACCAGATGTGGAGAAAAGTGCTGGGTTGGCCACAGTCTCTCCAAAACAGTGAGGAAGCAGAGGGAAACATGGAAGGGAGTCTATCTGGGGTGAGGTACCATCAACAGTAGATCTTATAAGCGTTTTCTTTAATTCTGGTGGAAATAGAGGACTTTGCTACCTGTTCCCTGATCATTTCCCATGAGTCGTCCTCTGCCGTTCATGCTTGTCCTGTGAGCTAATCAAGGAAGGGAGGATGAGTTGATATATAGCTGAAATCATACCTTTTCTGAGAGGATGAGAAGCAGAGGGACTCAAAGTTAGAGGGGTTTGCAGAGATGTTAGCAATAGGGAGGGATTCCATTCACATTTTGATTAAACTGATTTTCTTTTTGCAGTATATGAATGTCTTCTTTTGTCAGCAATATAGATCCCATAATAAAAAATAACAGGCTCTTGCATGGCAGGAATAATCTACATAGAAATAAAGAGAAAAATTCCCCGGCACATTACTATTAACATGTAGCTTAACCTAATTTAACAAATTGGTCTAAATAAGGAATTGCAAAGTGATCAGCATACGTAATATCACATCATTTGATATATGTCCTATACACCTTTTACACACAATACCCAGGTCAGAATCAACATAATCGAACATGGATTCAACCTGTGTTGCTCCTTTTTACACCACACTCCTGGTCTTAGGCAACATCTTTCACTTTCTAGCAACATTTTCACTCTGCTCTTGTATCTACCCTGTGGAATACCATTTTCATATTTTCATGTCCTTAAAATGTATCAGAATAGATTAACAGCCCTTCAGATCCACATACAAGATTGCTTGATGGTTACACAGGCCATCCCTTACTCTCTGCAGCATACACAGCTCAGTCTCACAAATAATCCAGACCTTGAAAAGGTTAGGGTTTTCCCTGGTCCATGCCTTTGTGTAAAAGGGACATTAGTAATAATCAGAAAATTAAGGCTTTTGGTATCAGGCAGAAACCTGATATTTAGATGGAGTTTAGTATTTGTCCATATAAGCTTATTAACATGTAATCGTTTCCAAAATGTAAAATGCACAATGGGATGTTACAACATTTGGGTAATTTTTTAATATGTAATGGAAACAAACTATTTCTTGTCAAGATGTGTCTTTTCAAAGCTGATAATATTAGTTACTAATTACGAATGTCTCCCCAGTATATCCTGACACATCCTGAAATAGAGGTGTACCTTTCTCTCTCAGTGAATTTCTATTCCCTGCTTGTTACCTGCGCTAAAAAG
This sequence comes from Limnodynastes dumerilii, assembly GCA_011038615.1. Lineage (NCBI taxonomy): Eukaryota > Metazoa > Chordata > Amphibia > Anura > Limnodynastidae > Limnodynastes > Limnodynastes dumerilii. The sequence goes on along the minus strand of WWET01002928.1, from coordinate 63,303 downwards.
GAATAATATTGGACAGTTTTTAGACTTATGCTAAAGCTGGCCATACACTACAACGATTATCGGTCCCAGCAGGGGGTGGGCCGATAAACGGGACGATTTCCCGCAAGGGAAATGTCCTGTTATCGGCACCATACACCTCCTCTGCTGGGACCGATAATCCTAGCAGAAGAGGGGAGGGGGGAGGCAGCGCTCTATATGGCGCTGCTGCAGAGCCATGTGCAAAGCTGCTCTGACATGCTTAAAAGTCTACCTTCAAAGCTGTCAGAGCAGCATAGTGCATAGATCTGCAGCAGCGTCTATTGCAGGGAGTAGTAGAGATAGGGATCTGCCGAATCCGCGCTTCACACAGCTTCACACAGCTCGGCTGGTCCCTCTCTGTACTATTCCCTGCAATAGACCCTGCTGCAGATTTATGCACTATACTGCTCTGACAGCTTTAAAGAGGTAGACTTTTAAGCATGTCAGAGCAGCTTTGCACATGGCTCTGCAGCAGCGCCATAGAGAGCGCTGCCTCCCCCCTCCCCTCTTCTGCTAGGATTATCGGTCCCAGCAGAGGAGGTGTATGGTGCCGATAACAGGACATTTCCCTTGTCGGCAGATCCCTGTCTGTACTACTCCTGCAATAGCCGCTGCTGTATATTTATGTACTATGCTGCTCTGACAGCTGTAAAGTATACCTTCACAGCTATCAGAGCAGCTTTGTACATAGATATAAAGCAGCAGCAGCTCTGAACAATAGGGAATATTAAAATATTGTGAGCTTTTTCCCTATTTAAATCAAACATGCTGAAAGATCAAATAATCGCACCAGAGCATTTCCGGTGCATTTATTTGACGTTTCAAAAATTGATCTGTACCATACACTAGAGCGATTATTTGCCCGATCACCCGATAATTGGGAAATTGGGCCGATAATCGTCTAGTGTATGGCCACCTTAAGAGGGCATTTTCTTATCGCTAGGATTGGAAAACATGAACGTTTCGCATTTGTATAAATGTACATATCTGTCTGGATCCATGCAATCATTTGTTTACTCAAATTACACGTTTCCATTGGTGGGCGGGTGTGAGGATTAGTGGAAGAGGTGGCAATTTTACAGTAGAGGCGTGCTCTAATCTTAAGATAGGGGTCTTGAATCGAAAATTTGTGTGCCCGAAGGGAGTTGTCTGTCGTGTTCATACAGCAGGATATATCCGGTTCATTGTGTATATGTAGAGTATCTTTAGTATGTGTTTAAATTAACAAACACGGTTCTGCTTCTCCTGTTAGTGTAGTGTCGTTCTGCATAATTTGCTCTCCTGAGAGCCTATTTCTCTCCTTCAGTCATTCATGGTGTATGTAGCTGCATATCAAGCACTATCCTCTGGAATGCCTGCTCATTTGTTTACCATATTATTATAAAAGTTACTATTTTGCTGTCTCAATCTCCCAAGATATTAATAGGAGATGTTCTGTTTCATTTAAATGTAGTTACAAGTTTTGTGTAAGTGTTTGAAATTGCAGAGTTCATATGGGGTAAGTGATTCGAGTGGGTAGTTATGACGTGCTTTTGATTTATTATTTTTAAGACTGTATTCAATATTTACATTGAGCATTGCAAATTATTTTTGTAATTAGCTGGCACAACAGACTAAATTTATTTTAATATGTGACAGTTTATTTTGGCAGTGCTCCTATCTGTTTCAGTAATGATTGAATGTCTGCCATAGCATTGCTTTGAATATAACATAAAAAGGATCACTCTTTATTGGAGAAACAGACTAATCAGAAGTTTTATTCCCTGAAATATTCATTATTGATGCATACGGATCCAAACAAATGCATTGCTAACATGTATAACTTTGAATAGGATCAATAATCAACAATGGAAAAAAAAAGCATTACGACATTGTATCCTATGGCATGTGTTTTGGGTATTATGAGAATTTAAATGCTAGTATATGTCAGATTTTCATAGATTAGTTATGTTCATCCAATCATTTTTCAGAATTTCTATTCCCATAACCCTTTTAACCCTTGGAGACTTGTTTGTGGGTCATTCCATGTCAAATAATCACAAAAAAGGTAACTTTTCAACCTGACCGTCTCAGATTTTCATGAGATTTGGTAGGATGGTTACCAAACATAAAGTAACTTTCATATGTAAAATTTTAGCCCTCAGTGATACATGGTGTTCACGCAACAGGGTTACAAATATGACAAAAAGTGTAACATTTATGCTTACAAGGTCAAATAAAACGAATCCTAACTTTGTTAGAACTTTTGTGTTGGTCTTATTTTGAAGCTTAGGGACCATAGTTTTTATAAAAATAAAATGTTTCGTATTTAATTGACATTTCAAGGTCACATGATGTAACCTTTGACCTTGAATATCTTTAAAAAAAAAGTGTATATTACATTTTTTGCCCATAAAGTATGTTATGCAGTTAAATACAATCTCTGGTATAAGTTTCATTTTTGGAAGCCTTTGGGAACAGGAGTAAAAAGAATATTAAGTACAGCAGTATACCGTCCAACATGACCCATTCCACCAGATACAAAGTACTGCACCTTGAGCTTTAAACTGTTTCTCGCTGGTTTTAATGAAGTAACTGATGTTTGAAAAACATTTTTCTCCAGCACAAGTGGTTACCATAGTAACTGATGGGAACTCAGGAGCAGAGTTTTTTGTACCTGGTGGAATGGTTTTTTTTTTTAGATATTCAAGGTCAGATGTTACATCATGTGACCTTGAAATGAAAAATTCATTATTTAAATAAAAAACATTTCTTTATGAAAACTATTGTCCCTTAGCTTCAAAATAAGACCAACATGAAAGTTCTACCAAAATCAGAAGCAAAGTTATTACTCATTTTAGTTGACCATGCAAGCATAAATGTTGCACTATTTGTCATGTGTGCATCCCTGTTGCGTAAACACTGAGGGCTAAAATTTTACATATGAAAGTTACTATATGTCATCTACCATCCTACCAATTTTCATGAAAATCTGTGACGGTCAGGTTTGAAGTTGTGATGATTTGGCATGGAATGACCCTTGTAGACTGAACTGAAATTTTTGGACACGCTCTAATCATCCAGACGTACTACACAACATACTGATCCAGGGTTCAAAATGGCCGCTTTATGCATTCACACAAGTTGAAAAGTTAATGTAGCGTTAAGCTACCTGTAAATATAGTGAATTGGGTCACTTGTTAAAACAGCAGCTCAATGGCACCTGTATTCCATATTGGTGTTGCACATCTTTGTCTGAATCACATTGGAACTAGATTAGTTTTACCATTGTCCGTTTTGTAAATAAATTTAGGATACATTGTTTGGCCTTTAAGATGAAATCTGGAACACCAATTCTATATATTTTTAATATGTGTAATATTGCAATTATGGCAATTACTTAAGTGATTTTTGTGGTTTTGCTTTTATCTTTGTAATAAAGTTATACATTCCCACATAGTATTTTTACCTTGCTGTTTGAGCGGTTTTATGTTTAGATTTTAGATTCATAATAACAGAAATCAGACTGGTTCTGCATTAAAACAATAAAAACATTGAATTAAAGTAAAATTGAGAATTAATTTGGAAAATGATGCAACTCAGGAAAAAGAGTAATAGCAATTGATGTTTTTTTTAATTAAAACATAAAGTACTTTGATTGATTTGAAGGACAATGAAGCACAATCTAGAAATTAGGTTGCAGCTAAAGTTAGTCAAATATGACCAAGCTTTTTAGCAATTCATAAAGAAGGTTACCATTAACTTCCTAGGGTTCAATTAATAACCACTTTGTATAAGCCATAAGTAATGAAGAACTGTTTTAATCCTGCCAATTACGCTTTTGCAGGCTTTCTAGAATAGGCCCTGTTGACAGCATAATTCAGACTGCCTTTCAGGTTTTTGCTTGAAACACATGTTTTCTGTAGCTTTATATAAAAAAATAAATACAAT
>WWET01002928.1:47051-57589 GCA_011038615.1 Limnodynastes dumerilii | reverse complement strand
AGCGTCGCGTCTCTGGAGGAAGTCACGTTCCCTTACAGACTTTCTCCACTTCAAGTTCATACTCTCCTCTTTTAGCTTTGCCCTCACCCTTGCCATGCAATCCTTCTTTAAGTCCCTCATCCTCTCCCAATCATCTGACCCCCGCTGCCTCTTTCCCACCTTCAACTCTCTTCTCTTCCCCCCTCCCTCTCTCCATATTTGCCACTGAATTTGCCACCTTCTTTACGTCCAATATTAACTCCATCAGGAGCTTCATCTCCTCTACATCACCTCTCCTCCACCTCAATCTCCACCCTCTCATCCCCTTCCTAGCCACCCACCAATGTCTACCTTCATCCGTACCTCAGCTGAAGAAATCAACTCACTACTTTTGTCATCCCCTCCGTCAACGTGCCCGCTTGATCCCATCCCCTCTAATCTTCTCTCTCTCTATCCACCTGCTCTCATCTTCCCCACCTCTTTAACTTATGCCTCTCCTCTGTCATCTTCTCCTCCCCCTTTAAGCATGTTCTTGTCTCCCCCATCCTTAAAAAGCCTAACCTTGATCCCACTTCACCCTTCAACTACCGACCAATCTCCCTGTTGCCCTTCGCCTCTAAGTTGCTTGAATGGCTTGTTTACAAGCGTCTAATTGGCTACCTTCCTGACAACTCCATACTGGATCCTCTCCAATCTGGCTTCCGCGCTCCACTGAAACTACCCTGACTAAGGTCACAAATGATCTCCTTTCTGTCAAATCTAAGGGCCACTTCTCCCTTCTCATCCTCCTGAATCTTTCGGCAGCCTTTGACACTGTTGATCACCCTCTCCTGCTCCACACCCTTTGCTCCCTCAGCCTCTCTGGCACTGTCCACTCCTGGTTCTCCTCCTATCTCTCGGATCGCTCCTTCTCAGTCGTAACCACTAGCTCTTCCTCCCCTACTGCTCCTCCCCATGCCCCGGGGCTCGGTCCTTGGTCCTATTCTGCTCTACACCTCCTCTCTGGTTGACCTCAACAGCTCCTTTGGTTTTAACTACCACCTCTATGCCGACGACACTCAAATCTATCTCTCCTATCCTGACCTCTCCCTGAACTTCTGTCAGATTGTCTCTCGGCCATCTTCTCATGGATGTCCGATCGTTTTCTCAAGCTTAACTTGGACAAAACGGAAATTGTAGTTTTTCCTTCTTTATGTCTCCCCTCTACCCCTACTATCTCTATTACTATTGACAACTCCACCATCTCCTCCTCCACCCAAGCCCGCTGCCTGGGCGTCATCCTGGACTCCTTCACCCCCCCACATCCGTGCCCTCTCACTGTCCTGCCGCTTTAATCTCTACAACATTGCTTACATCATACCCTTCTTAACAGCAGATGCCACTAAAACGCTCATTCACTCTCTCATTATTTCCCATGTGGACTACTGCAAACATTCTCCTCTCTGGCCTCTTTCTGGTATGTCTTGCACCCCTACAATCTATACTAAATGTTGCAGCCAGACTCCTCTTCCTCTCCCAATGCACTGCCTCCACCTCTCCTCTCTGTCAGTCTCTACACTGGATTCCTGTCCCTTTCAGAATTCTCTTCAAGCTCTTCACCACCACTTACAAGACTCTCTCCTCCTCCACCGCTCCTTACCTCTTCTCCCTTATCTCCATCCACACTCCCTCCCATCCCTCCGCTCTGCTGGTGACCGTCGCCTCAACTCCAACCTGATAACTACCTCTCATTCCCGTATCCAAGACTTCTCCCGGGCCGCCCCTCTCCATTGGAACAACTTCAAATGCTCCCTCAAAACCCACTTCTTCAGGCTAGCTTACCATTCCTCCACCTAAGCTTACCTGCCCTCCCCATCTTCATAACTGTGTCTCCTGTTTATTTGCCCTTTCTCACTTAGCTTGTTAGCTCTTATGACCAAGGTCCTCCTCCCTCCTGTCATCACCCCTCTACCTTGTCCTCATCACTTTCCACCTTTTTCTCTCTACTGTCTATTGTCCTTATTCACCTGCTTCTACACACACATCCAGCATCTTTATTTTCCTTACATATTGTTCTGGGTTTTTTTTTTTTTGTACTGTATTTTAATTTTGCTTTGTACTTGTATTGTATTCCTTATTCATGTTTGTATACGCCCTTTTCATTATTTTATTGAATTGTATATGTAACTATTGTCTGCTATGGCCTCTGTACAGCACCGGGGATACAGTGTGTATAAATAAACGGTATAATAACACACACACACACATACATACATATATATATATATATATATATATATATATATATATATATATATATTATATATCAGAGGTGATGGATGACACTCAGCTGTGCATAACAAGACTCCGGTGCACTCCCAGCTGGGTAAAGCTCAATATAGATCCAAAATGATGGTGGCACTTGGAGATTTGAACAAATTAAAACAAAGTATACGGCAAAGAGACTCTTTGCCGTCTACTTTGTTTTATTTGGTTCAAATCTCCGAGAGCCACCATAATTTTGGATCTATATATATATATATTTGTGTTGAGTAGTAATTATTTTCTGTTCGGTGGCGCATACTTCCGGCAGATAATGGGGACTGCGATGGGTACGATTTTTGCTCCCAGCTTCGTGAACCTGTATATGGGAAGCTGGGAGCAGGATCATATTTATTCGCAGTCAACCGTTAAAAATGTATGGACGTTATATAGATGACTTGATCATCGTATGGAGTGGTTCACAAAGTGAGTTTGAGGTTTTTGCAGATGGCCTTAATCATAATCAATACGGCTTGAAGTTCACCTCCAAATTTGAGGGGTGATACTCTTGAATACCTTGACCTCCTCATTAAGGCACCTACGGCCCCTAGTAAAAAGTTGACCACCTCAACGTATGTTAAAAGTACAGATGCCAACGGTTACCTTCAGTTTAACAGCTGCCACCATAAAAAGTGGGTATCTAATATTCTTTACTCCCAATTCGTCCAATTAAGACGTAATTGTTCCTCTGTAGAAGCCTTTGATGACCAAGCTTCCCGCTTCAAAGATAAGTTCCTAGAGAGATGTTATCCACTAGAAATTATAGAAGAGGGTTACAAAAAAGCCAGATCTAGAGATTGTTCCAGCTTGCTTGAATATCAACATAGGGATAATACCATAAAAGACGAGTCTGGAGCTTTTATTACCACATATAATAATGAAAGCACTAACATTAGAAAGATCTTTTCTAGACACTGGTCTGTTTTAAAGATGGACCCCATTTTGGGATCTCTCTTGCCAGACCAGCCGGTTATCAGATTCAGAAAAACTAAAAATCTTAAATCTATGGTTTCTCCCAGCTACTTAAAACCTGTACCATCTAACCCTAACACCACCTTGCCTAAAACAGTGGGTTTTTTCCCATGTAATAGATGTAAAGTGTGTGCTCATTGTCATCCAGAAAGGAGGACTTTTAAGAATCACACCAAGGATAAACAATTCAAAATTAAAAATCTTATCAACTGCCAAACCACCTATGTAGTCTACATGATTGAATGTGGGTGTGGATTAAGATACATCAGTAAGACAAAGCGAATGCTAAAGCTTAGAATCCTGGAACATTTAAGGAACATTAAACACAAGTTTGCAAACCATAGTCTCTCTAGGCATTTCACACAAGCCCATAATTCTTGTATAGATTCCCTCAAAATCAAGGGTATAGAATGGGTCCCTAGAGACATCAGAGGGGGCGACAGGGATAAAAAAAAACTCATACACCGTGAATCCTATTGTATTATTACCCTTCGGATTAAATGAAGGGTTTGAAATAACCCCTTTTTTGTGAAAAATAATATCTTTGCACCAAGTGTCCTTTTCTTGGAAGTCTGGCTTTCGTTCGCTTTGCTTTCCTGTTTATCATCTTGCTCTTCCATCTAACTATCATTGATTATACTAATGATGGGTCCCTCTGCTTGTTATGAGATATATGATTGTAGTCTCCTTTAATTGATGTAGTACTACTATTGTCCTATATTCAACATGTTGTATATAGCCAAATTGTTGATTGTTATCACTCTTATGAAATGTGTCTTCTATCAGTATCAATCATTATCTGTTTATTTTATGACTTTTAATGATATTAATGATTTTTATGTAGTGTTGAGGTCTATTATGACCTATTTTACAGGATCGTGTGTATGTTCTCTGAATAGTTTTTCAATAGACATATATATTGTACCTTTTTTTAAATTTCTAATAACTGGCTTATAGGTGTTTTTATGTACCTGTTCTCCGGATAGATTATTCAGTAAGCCTAGCCAATTATAGGCATGCAAGACTTCAGATAGCTTATTAGAAAGGGTTAAACACTTTGGCCCGAATACTATTTAAGAGACAGGTTCTCCAACGAAACGCGTAGGGGAGGAGCTACCAAGATCCACCTCTCACAGTATCCACGTGAAATCAACGGTCATCTTCCATCTGCCTCCATCTGGGGCGCTGGACACCGGTATTTCTGTACTGCTACCATGTTGACTGTGTTATATGCTTTTAACAGCTTTGCTTCGGCACGCAGTCTGCTTACCTGTAGCCAATCTTCCGAATAAACGTTATTTCACCATTAGGCACCCCCTTCTCTCTCTGCTTCCTTTAATATTACTACAGGTCCGATCCAAAGAGTCGGTACACTTAAAGGGGAAGACGCGGTCCCTGTGGGGATCTGGTGGACAACAACTATTTGAACATTTGGGACTCTGTGGACTCTGGCACAATAATTGGTCTGGATAAGTGAGCGCACCTTATTTCTTTCTGTACAATATATATATATATATATATATATATATATACACAAAAAAGAGAGAGCCTAAAAACTTTGAATGTAACTCTTTCTACATCCTATATCGACTCATATGGGAAAATAAAGTTGTACAGCACATTTTATTCATGAATGTCACAGTCTACAATTTTCTAAGAGATAAAAATTGGAAAAAACTGCAGAACTAACCATTAAAAAATAATAATTTAAACCTTGTCTTTTGTAAAGTATTGCTAAAGTTATAGTGGTTTCTCCATCTGGAGCAAGAACACTGGAGCAAAAACCCATTTCTAGCTCATTAAAATATTGTTCACAAAGGTAATGTGATGTGGTGCCTAACCTCTGACCAAGTGCACTGCTAATGCATACTGGTTTTCATTTATAACAAATCACAGCACAAGGCAGAGTATTTAAAAAAAACATCAGTGTAATAACTGTGATGATGATGCCAGTACCTAGGAGGCTTATTATTTTTGTTTAATCAATACATGGACAATCTTTGAATGTGCCATATTTTAATTAAGTTAGGACGCAACAAAGAACATACAGATTTTGGATAATTGGTTAATTGAACATACTCTACCTTATGCTCATCTTAATGCCTAAACTTTTAGAAGTATCTATGTTCTAATATGCATTTTATAATACTCAAATTATGCCCGTGCTGTGTTGTGGTATTTGTTGTCAAAAAAAAAATGTGTATTGTTTTAAATACATTCCCCTTTGTTTCCATGTGCTTGTTCACTTTTGTGTTCTGCTTATTTTCACCCATTCTATTCAAACCATTGTATGTCTCTGGCCAAAAATGGCTGTTTTAGAAATAAAGACAGTCAAAAGCTCATTTTCGACTGTCTCTATTTAAAAAAATAGATATTTTAGAATGCCGCCCGCCACAGACCCCACTGGAGAGTTGAGTAACCTCTCTGGGGACTTTGAGTTAGGCTGTGGGGAAGAGAGGGCTAGGGTTTTCTCAGGGAAAGGAGGGTTAGTGTCATGGAAGGGGAGTGTTAGGGATAGGGAACTCTAGGTTTATGCTGCGGGGAGGGGAGACTTAGGGTTAGGCTATGGGAAAGGGAGGGTTAAGGTCAGACTGTGTGGTAGGGTGGGTTAGGGTCATGGAAGGGGACTTACTGAAATGACACTTCAACAGCTTCTGACAGAGTAGTTGTTGGATTGTGATAGAAATGTGAGTGACTTAGTATTACTATGTACAGTATAAGCAAGTCGTGAAGTGTTCTGCACAAAGAAAGCTGTCTCTGTCGTCTGTCTCTATTTAGTAAATATTAGTCATTAGAAAGTTGTATTAATAAATGGGTAAGTATGAATTAGTTTTTCGCAATACTTACCCATTCATTATTTCTGAAATCACCTCTGCAGACCCATAACATTACCGCAGACCCACTGCACTGCACCGGACAGGTGAGTGTATCAGGGGAGTCTTCAGCTTAGACTGTGGGAAAGGGAGTCTTGGGGTCAGGCTGTTGGAAAATGAGTCAGTCTGCGGGGAGTAGAGGGTTAGGGTAATGGAAAGAGAGAGTTAGGATAAGGGTTGGGGTTAGATAAATACTTACCATTCACATCTGCGACTTCATCCTGGCTATGATCAATTGCTTCTCCTCGGCGAGGCAGGTGCAATATATTTGAGTTCCAGTTTGTAACTGGCTAGTATAAATAGGCCCGTTCGAAAAAGTGCCATTCTAACTGCAGGCCCACACCCAAGCAAGCCAACCCTTTGCATACAGATCCCAGCTTCTGATCTGCTGCCATTTTACGTTTGACTGAATTGGAAAAGGTGGAGTATGCCCTGGCTATCGGAAACACACTGGTGTGCACATGGTTAGTACATGGATTGCATGGATATTATGGCCCTGCAATTGCAGATCTTCACACATCTATTAGTTGCATGATCCAGTCCATAAAATGTTAAATAAATTATGTTTAAACAACATACACACTCTTACGGGACTGACTCACAAAGGCGTGGAGTCTAACTATCAGGTAATATTCGCCAGAGTCCCTGATGGTGGGGATGGATCTCGCTGCACCCAAATAACAGGTCGTGGCACTTAATGGACAGTCCCGCAGGAGAGAAAATGGAGGACAAGGAGACCACTAATAGACACCAATAATACAGAACAGGAAACTGGTGAAGGAAGCAGGGTAAGTATAGGTGTGGGAGATGGTACAAAATAAGTGGACAGACATGCAGAATAATGCAGACAAAGCACTTTTTAACTAGGCACACTGGTGTTCGAGAAAGGAAACAAGGCAGGCACAACTACTGCAATATATAGGCCAGGCAGGCTGGCGTACAGGAAAGAGAATGACAGGGTAAATATTAGTAGTGCACTAAATTAGCCAGACAAGCTGGCATGCAGGAGAGTGCATGACAAGGAAAATAATGGTACTGCACAAAATTAGCCAGACAAGCTGGCGTGAAGGAGAGTTAGGCAAGGTAAGTATAAGTGCAGCACTATATTAGCCAGGCAAGCTGGTGTGCAGGGGAGAGATATAAGGTAAGTACAGGAGTTGCACAATATTAGCCAGGCCATCTGACATGCAGGAGAGCAAAGAAGGTAAGTACAGGTGTAGCATTATTTAACCAAGCAGGCTGGCGTGCAGGAGAGATGGAAGGTAATTTTTGAATTGTACAACAAAAAGAGGGGAAACACCACAGACTTACAACACAGGAGAGACAACAGGTGAAGATACACAAGGTAAGTTAACACAGACCACATGCTAGGAATCCCCAAGCTGGGATAACAGAAGACATGATTAAAGAGCAGGCATACGATTCACCTAGAAAACACTATCATTCATATGCAGGGTTGCCAGGGATTTAGAGGAGATGCAGCCAATCAGCGGGAAGGGTGCATTGGAGGAGAGATTGGCTGATGTGCATATCAGCTGGACACCCAGCCAGTAGTACGGAGAAAGGCAGGGCGAGGAGAGGTGAGACGCAGTGCTGGGAACTGGTTGACTGGCGTCCAGATCACCTAGCAACGATCTGGATGCACAGCCTGATGGGGGAGAGGCAAGAGGCGGGGAATTGCAATGATACAAAATGAATAAAAAAGAATTCAAATGTTAAATAGTTTCCTTTAATATAATAGATGAATAAAAATAGAAACGGTCATATTTCACTCATGAATTCTGCTACATGAGAAAGACTAAAAACAAAGTATACTTATTTATTTATTTATAATTTGTTTTTTTTTAGAACTTATTAAGCTTTTAAATTGACAAGTGCAGTGTTGTGTGACCACCAAGATTGGTATTTCTTTTTGTCTATATTAAAGTATTTTCTGCCATTAGTAAGATAATGTGGGATTTGGTAATTTAGCGGATTGCACACATACAACCATATTGTTACATTATACTAATAATCATCCTTTTTTTTTTTTTTTTTTTTTACTTATAAATGAGCTTTGAAAAGTTCTTTTGAATAGAATAGGTCATACTGGAATATAAGGAAGATTCAAAGGTGGTTTGTTTTTCCAACTAGCCATTCAATTTCAAATGGAATAGAATTTTAAAGAAATCTGCATTCCAGTTAGGACATGAAGCAGCATTGCCTTAGATTTTGAGCAATTAATATTGTAACCACAGGAGTGTTTTATTATAATTCTGTAGAGGTTGGCCAGAGAGTAGGTAAAATATTTACTTTGAAGAGCAAGACATTTAACCTTTCTTACTTAAACATAGAATTATAGTGACATAAAATGTAATGGCAGATAAGAACCATCATGTCTGACCAATAAATGTAACAAAAACATACTGGTCCTACATCCTAATTTTAAGGTTTAAGATATCTGTATATTTATCCTAAGCACATTTAAATTGTTCCATAGTTCTATTCTTCTACAACATCAGATATGAGGCTATTTCACTTATCTAATACCCTTTAAAGTAAAGTAACATTTTCTTTGCATTTCCTCTAAACCTAACACCCTCCAGTTTAAACGCATGCCTTTGTATTCTAATACATCTCTTCCTTTGAAAAGACTATACCCTCCTGTACCTCCAAAGGAAAGCTTTCAGATTTCCTTTCTCTGCTACATGTCTAATTCCTTTAGTCTTTGTATATTTTTGACACATGCATATATGATTTTAGTTGCCTGTCTTTGCCATTTCTCTAATGTATTCCTTTTGGAGATATGGGCTCCAGAACCGCTTCCAGTCAGAAAATCAACATTTATACTGCTGACACCTTATTATTTCCAATATGGTTTTAATATCTACACAGGATACCATGGCAGAAACTAAATGTTTGACATAACACCTGTTCGTATCACCGACATATACAAAATGGATTCTTATAATAAAATAAAATTAATAAATCCTTACCATGCCCCTGCTGCTCCCACCTTTGTCCAATGCTGTTTACCTTTCCTGCTGCTTCTGAATCCTTCCTACTCTGTCCATGCTCCCATTTCCTACCTCCGCTTCTTGCATTACCAACTGCTCCTTTGTCCTTCCCAGCTCTGTCTCTGCTGCTTCCAACTCTGTCCTCTGCTTACCTGGTCCTTAGTTTTGCTCCTGGCTCTCAACTTGATCTGTGCGCTCAGTCCCTGCTACTTTCTACTTTCCAATCTGTTGTCTTCTCATCTTGTCCTGTTAGCTGCTCTGCCCTCTCATTGTCTTCTTCTTCTCTTTTTCTTCTTCTGTTTACTTCCCTCATGATTGCTAAACCTGCATAAAAGATTTTCTTTAAATACCAGGAGTTAAAGGACACAAGACCATTGGTAGTTAAAGGACACAAGACCATTGGTAGTCAACTATAATATATAATTAAGCAAAATACATGAATAATACTTCAGCTGGTAGTTAACTTCTTGATATTAAGGGTATAATCATGTTTTAAGCAAGTAACATAGAAACATATAGCAGCTTAGTTGTTGAGGTTGAAAAAGACACCAGTCCATCAAGTTCTACCTGTTATGGATCTTCTGCAATCCTATCCTATACCTGAAATTGATTTATAAGATACAACCTCTAATCTGATTCATCTGGAAAAACCCTACTGACTCAAGATTGCACTTTTACTTCCAGGATTACTACTATCCTTTATTTTATTAAATGATCATAACTGTTTTCCATTACAAATTTGTCTAAGCCCTTTTTTTAAACATATTTCTTGAATCTGCCATCACAATCTTCCCTGGCAGTGAATTACATTTCTTGACCGCTCTTAATCTAATGAACTTCTTCCTTTGCTGGTTGTGAAACATTCTCCCCTCTAACCTTAGGGGGTGACTGTATATCCTGTGTACAATCCTTGGGTTAAATAGTTCCCATGAAAGTTCTCTCCATTGACCCTTAATGTATTTGTATATAGTAAATATATCTCCTTTTATCAATTTTGTCACCCTTCTGTAAACCCTTTCTAGTTCCAAAATGTCTTTTTTATGGTGGTGTCCAAAACTGAACTCTGTATTCAAGATGAGGCCTTACCAACAATTTATATACTGTAGTGGCAAAATTACACTGTCTTCCCTTGCATTTGTGCCCCTTTATTTATTTATTTATGTGTTAACATCTTGACCTTGAACATCTGTCTCTACACAGTATTAATAACGCTCTCACATGAAATCACATAAAAAAAATTGAAAATGGCAGCCATCGTAGGTTGCCTGGTTACAAAGGTTACTAATTAGGGTTGCGTTTTTGTAATGCCGTACGCAGTAAGTTTTGGTATTACAATATTATATCAAATAATGACCCTGTTAATTAGAAAAATGTCAAGCAATTAACTGTTGGCATACAGAATATCTGCATGACATAC
>WWET01002927.1:185040-200753 GCA_011038615.1 Limnodynastes dumerilii | reverse complement strand
TAATGTAATGTCACACAATAGGAAAATAATTATCTCATATTAGAGCTGTATTGAAGATACATAGGAGCATAATTTCAAAAAGATCCATTAATGATAATTCAGGATCCTTATTTTTAAAATTTAGTAATGTTAATCATTTTGTCAAATATAAAGCTAATGTCACACAATAGGAAAATAATTATCTCATATTAGAGCTGTATTGAAGATACATAGGAGCATAATTTCAAAAAGATCCATTAATGATAATTCAGGATCCTTATTTTTAAAATTTAGTAATGTTAATCAGCATTTTTTGTCAAAGTAAATAAGAAACTGCGATGGATTTAAAATATATGCAATATTTTTAAAAACAAAATCCTTTTTTTTTTTTTCAGTGTAAAGTGGGACTAAAGAGAGGCTAATGAAAACAAGAATTCAGAAACAGGCCTGTTTTTTTCAATCATTATCATATTGTCTTCATACTTCATTTTAAGAACAAGATATTATTCCAAAATGCTTGTACCAGGCCTTACTTACCCTTGGCTGACCAGATCTCTCTTTAGCAAGTTTCTGCTTCCTCCTCTCTGGAAAAATAAAATGTAAATATACACACTGAAATAATGTATAGTAACATAAAAATATAGGATAAAAAAAAACAAAATCACAAAAACATTTAGACTTTTAAACAAAGCAAGAGAAAAAGTGTACAGCCCTCTTACCAAATTCCCTTTTTCCAAAAACTCAGGCTGTTTGCAGTCATGATTAATGAGTTTTAAAATGGGTACTGACAAAGGGATATTAACTACAGATGTACTGCATGACAGGTATTTCAGTTCAGTTTTGTAACAGACACTTCCATGTCTAGAAATCAATTAACCTGTACAAAGCATCTCAACTGGCCATACACTACATAGCTTATCACTCTCAGCAAGAAATGACCCAATAAACAGGACAATATTTTGCAAGGAAAAAATTCCTGATATCTGTGCCATTCACTTTTCATGCTGTGACCAATATTCAAGGCTGATGCTGCCAAGATTGACAGGAGGCCCCTGCAGCTTTATTACAAAAGTAATAAAATAATGAAAGCACTGCATCTCTGTGCAGCCTTGCAAAACATAACTTTTAATACCTCATTACTGCATTACACGCAGATATTAAGGAGTCAGTGAAATCCACAAAAGAGATTTAAAAGACTTGTGTTTTAAGACCATATTATTGTTAAGAGAAAATCATTTATACACACACACACACAACAGGATTGATCATCCAATTAGCAGAAGATTAGGAAAACTATTTCTATAGTGTATGGCTGACTAACTAGATATACTCAAAATCATAAAAGCAGATTTCTTTAGAAAGACATGTGACAACAGAGGACATTGCACATTTTAAAACTTCAGTTGTGATAAGATAACTACAGCTGGTGTTTATACAATTGTCAACTGCAGAAAAATTTTACGAAGAATTTGACTATAAATCTTTTTCGGTTAGCTCAAAATCAAACCCAATAAGAGCATAACGACCCACAGCTGTATGAATTATGTACTGTAGAATGAAAGGGACTCACTATATCGGCAATTTGATCCAGCATATACCACACGCACCCCCTTTCATTAATATATAGATATATACCATACATACACACACACACACACACACACACTTACTCTCTCGCAGTCGGTTCTTGAAGTTGGGGTCATTTCTTCGTTTCTTGTCGAAATAAAAACAGTACCCCAAAAACAATGCCCCGCACACGCCGGCAGCTATGGCGCTGGTCTTGCCAACAACCACCATCTTCCTCCTCTCTCCGTCGCTCTCAGATTTTCTCGGTGACTATAGCTTATCCGCCCGCAGCCTCCACGCTCTCCTTCTACACCCTTGGAGTGAAAAGATAATCGTCCACTGATGATGACGTCGTAACCAACGGCCTTCATGATGCAGGTTCCTTTTTTTTCTTGTAAATCCTTGCTCTAACCAATCACGTACAACAAACGCGTGTAAAACGGAAGCTGCGAAGTGTGTTCACTCACCTCCACATACAAACCCCGTAGGTCTATTTGAGTGCTAAAAAAAAAAACATCTCCAATAGAAAACCAAGTTGTCTTGTCTCCAACAATACACATGCTGCTTTCAACTGTATTTATTTATTATATTTACAATATGTATTGGGAACTCCTCATACTAGCCAGCTTTTCAGCTTTTGCAAATTAAAATTATTTGTAGCATAAACCAATCCTAAAAAAAAAACAAAAAAAAACCATGGTTGCCTACTTTTGAAAAATCATTTCAGGGAGTCCCTGCAACGGGGGCGGTCCCTGTGTCGCCGAGGGTTGGGCGGTCACTCGCCAGAGTTTGTGTATGGGTGTCCCGGAAAGTATCCAGCCCCTCTCAGTATCTCCCATCATGTGCATCCAGCCCCCCTCAGTATTCCCCATCATGTGCCTCCAACCTCCCTCAGTATTCCTTTTTACTTACCTTTGTGTCCCGCTTTCATTCCTCCTCCGCGGCGCTCTTCTGACTTCTCACTTGCCGACTCTCCTAGCTCCGCAATGGCTGGCGTCTTCTGGCAGGCACATCATGAACAGCGCGTCTGTGATGTCATCCGTGAGTCGACTCCATAGGCCTCAATGCAAGTAGGTAGGGATAAAATCTAAATTTTGTTATCATGCTGCAAAGAGAGAAGCCAAGAATCAGCATCATGGAGAGTTGGCAAGTATGGAATTTCCTCTTTAGTTTATAAAGTAAAGGGAGGCAATAACTGTAGTTAGTAGACTGTACTGTAGTCAGTAGAAGAGACAGATTGAGAGGGGATGCAGTTGCCAGTTATAACAGCTTATTTCCAACAGTTGTAATTAAGAAAATTTCCTTTTGGGAATGACTATCATGTCAAATGGCCCTTGAAGGGTTAAAAGTATACTGCTGACACTGAAATTTTGCCACATCTGCAGATGTTTTCATAACCTCTTTTTCAAGGCCTAAACCTGTTTATACTGGCTTATGCTGCTTTAACGGTTATCAGACATCACCATACATGAAGGTCTGTGCGATGTAAACTTTGTATATTTTCCCCAGCAACTCCTTTGATGCCCAATCATGTTATTCTATATGTTATCTCCTCCCTTGTTTCCTGTCTATATAATATACTGTTTGGCGCCTAATAAAGCAGAGTGATTTTTAACCTACAACTGCGTGTGTTGCGTACTCTCTTTCTTTGGGTTAAGAGTTACTCTCACTGGTACCAAAGGGGTCATCACATCGGGGTGTCCAGTGGGACTGACCCAACAGCCCTGCTTAACCTTTCCTAATAGCGGGTAGGTTAGGCAGCAGGACAAGTATGGTTAAGTTTAGTAAGCTACAATGGGAAGGGTTGAAGTTAGGCTGCAGGACAAGGTGGGTTAAGGTTAGGCTGCTATATAAGGAAGGTTAGGTTTAGGCTGCGTGACAGGGAGGATTAAGGTTAGGCTGCTGTAAGGGGAAGTTTAGGGTGAAGGTAAGGTTTAGGGTAAATGGATGGTTATTTTATCTGTCATCATTTAAATTCTTCTACAATGCTCTGGGCGTTGTCACGATGCATTCCTCATCAAGACATCTTGTAAGAACATCCCGCCGCTGCTCTACATTTGGGATGTGGTTTTTCGTAAAGAAGATGATTAAGTGGCAAACCACACCCAAATGAGAGGTGATTCCCACATGACAACTGGTGTAGAAAACAAAACAATGGATGATGATCAGATGCTGGTTGATTATAATTATAATTATGGAGGTCTATTTAGCAGGAGTGTGTAAGAAGCATATCGGAAATAAATATACTGGTAAAACCATTTTCATTGTTCTATGGTAAACATAAATTGAAATAAAATATTGTTTCCCTTAATGGACAGATTCATTTATGGGCTCTGTATTTTGTGCATTGAGCTGAATCTTACTGTCCTGAAACATTATGTTTAGAGTGTAAGATTGTAAAGGTTGCAAGACAGTAATGACATGGAAAGGAAAAAAATCTGCAAATCAGTAAACGAGATAAAACTAGGTAAAAAAAAGAAAGAAAGAAAAGGAGAGGAGGTCTCAATGTGTTTGAAAATATAAAAATTTATAGTTATGAAAAGCTTAGAAATAAAAAGAAATGTTGGGACTAAAGAGCACTCTTTATCTATAGGACCACTAGTTGTTTATTCAAATGGTGCACCAAGAAATATCAAATGAGACTCCAATAGGTTACATCTAGATAAACAAGACGAGGATGTGCATTGATTTCTCTAATGGGCACTCAGTGTCTCTTTATTTATGATACATATAAAACATCAATCTTTATTAATGTACATTAAAATAATGAATTTGTGATGGCCTCTATGCAAAATATTTAACACTCATAGACAATCCCACAGTGTGAACACTGATAAAATTGTTAAATCAGTTATAATAGACAAATTCAATAGTAATTATTAGTAACATTTTATTTTATAATAATTTTTAACACTACTTTTTCATATACCGGTAATTACATCTGTTCCACTTCACCAGATGATCTACCAGCTCTAAAATATTGAATAGCTAGCAAGAATGATATCTTCCACCACAAAGGGCTTGCAATGCCCTGCTAATAAGTAACTAATAGATGGGTAATTAGCCTCAGAAAATATGAGAAAATATGAGTTACTATTACTGATTCAGTCTGTACCAACAATTTAATAAATATAATAAATATGGCTCACAATCAACCACTAAGTCTGTATATAGGAATTACCGCAAGGACGCGGCAAGCACAGTAAGACGTTATGTGTGATCTTTATCATTCAAATAATTACCGATGTCCCAGTATTCAGATTGAAATACTGAAGATCATCAAATAAAAATCTAGTGGCAGATAGTAGTGTGGCAAAAATCAGAACTATCTTCATTAATATTCCATGTCATCAAGTTGTGTGGGAGCTAAACTGCATATGAATCTCTGCTGTCACGCTGCACATTAACAGCCTGTGCACAGCATACTTCCTACAAGCACGTTTTGCATATGCTTCATAAGAGGCATCACAATGATGAAGCATATGCGAAATGATGAGGTGATGCCTCTGATGAAGCATATGCGAATCGGCATCAGGGTTGCGACTCTGCCGGAATATCCGGGCGAATCACCCACTGGAATACTGTGAAATGCAGTATTAATGATGCTGTTTGCATCCCATCATTATGCCCCATCACCCGGATATATATTTATAACTTCTGAGGGCTTTGCTACAGAAATTTAGCGAAAAGTACAGTCAAAAATACTCTACTTCCCGCTGATAGCATTCACCCTAAGGGCCAGATTTACTAAGCTGTGGGTTTGGAAAACTGGAGATGTTGCCTGTGGCAACCAATCAGATTCTAGCTCTCACTTTCTTTTTACATACTAGAGAATGGCAGCTAAAATCTGATTGGTTGCTATGGGCAACATCTCCACTTTTTCAAACTTAGTAAATCTGGCCCTAAACGTTCTAAATCCGGCCTACCATTTGCTCAACTTGTACGAGTCGCCAGACTCACCTCTGATGCTAATAAGCATGTTTTTTACAGCAGGGATATAGGAAAACAGAAGTGTTTGGAGCTATATCACGTTGCCTACAATTGAAACATGACAATTGGATGGTCCTAGATGCAGTGTTTCACAGGACCGTTTTGTACCACTTTTTCCACAATGTCTACCATAACCAAGCGTGCCATTCAAGAACATAGGATCCATAGAGATGATGGGCCGGATCCTCAACTACGGCACGTCTTCCATGTGCCGATATATAGCTACTGCGCATGCGTAGTAACTATAGTACGTAATCTACGTATCGTTTCGGTACGTAGATTGCGTATATGCGGTCTTAAAGACCACATATACGCAATCTACCTACCGAAACAATAGGGATAGGGGTCTTATATTATTACAAAAGGAGGCCTGAATCATTCATTTATTTAACTCTCTTGCTCCCAATGTTTAAATGAGGAGGTGAGTCTATCATGCTTCCTGTAATATCTATTTTTTTATTTTTTGCATATGATTGTGTATTTGACTTATGGTGTGCCCCTCTCTAATGTTTAGGTTCTGGAGATCCAACTGGAGTGCATTCCGCATAGTTCTCAAAGTTGCCTGGCTCTCCCCTTTGTGGAGTTACCATGGCGATCGACGAATGTGACCGTCACTCCCAGTTTTTGGAAGACTTCTGGTGGATGGCTCCTGTGTGCACTTGCTGGAACACATGAGGATGATTTGGTGACTT
This sequence comes from Limnodynastes dumerilii, assembly GCA_011038615.1. Lineage (NCBI taxonomy): Eukaryota > Metazoa > Chordata > Amphibia > Anura > Limnodynastidae > Limnodynastes > Limnodynastes dumerilii. The sequence continues at coordinate 194,526 of WWET01002927.1, read as the reverse complement.
CTTTGCCCTATTTTCTATAAAAATGTGATTTTAATCAAAACAACCTGCCCTAAGAGACCAGGCAAGGCCAGACCCTGATTGGAACTGGAGGAATTCAGTTAGGGAAAGGAACCATTTCTCCACTTGATTCTTTAGTCAGTTCTTTCTGCATCTCCGTGGTTCTCCATCTGCCCCTCGGAGCGCAAGCAGCCTCTGCCTTCATTGTCTCTGGAACTGCTGGTAACTTTATTTTGACCCAACTTGCCAGAACATAAAAATTGTCTCTTGAACCCCTTGGCTCAACCTCTCCACATAACTCCAGTAGATTATTACCATATTCTACATGGACTAATTTCCTCACGCACCTCATCACTTACCATACAGGTCGGCCTTAATTATTTTGAGAAAATTTCCTTCTTAAGCTGACCATACACTAGTATGATTATCGATCCCAGCAGGGGGTGGGCTGATAAAAGGGATGATTTCTGGCTAGGGAAATGTCCCATTATCGGCACCATACACCTCTCCTGCTGGGACCGATAATTCCTAGTAGAAGAGGGGAGGGGGAGAGCGCTCTCTATGTTGCTGCTGCTTTATATCTATGTACAAAGCTGCTCTGACAGCTTTGAAGGTATACTTTAAAGCGGTCAGAGCAGCATAGCACATAGATATACAGCAGCGGCTATTGCAGGGAGCAGTACAGACAGGGATCAGCCGAAACCGCACTGTGTGAAACTTGGCTTCGGCTGATTCTTATCTGTATTACTGCATGCAATAGCCGCTGCTGTATATTTATGTACTATGCTGCTCTGCTCTGATTATTTGCCCGATCACCCGATCATTGGGAGAATTGGGCCGATAATCGTCTAGCATATGGAAAGCAGGTAATTAATTCCATTATCTTTAGTCTGCCATGGTTGCTACTATGGATTTGAATAGTTATCAAGTGAAATTCTGGGATGCCTCCTGTAATAATCCACGTCTAAATAGAGTATTAAAACCTGTTGTTTTGTCAGTCGGTACTATAATAATTGCTATGGAAATTCCTGAGCCCTATAGATCCTACAGTGATGTCTTCTGTAAGAATGTTAAAGAAAAGTCTGTGCTTTGAATAAAATCCACCTTTTATTACACTTGTCAAAAAAATATAGAAATTAATATCATCCACATAAGGAATATGCTAATAATCAAACATGTAAATAATAGATAGAAATAATACACAGTATTAAAGTGGATAAATAGATTCAAAACCTATCCAGCTATATCAAACAACTAATTATTGGGGCCCCAAATATATCAGTTGTTATATTAACGGTAAGCCAATTGTGAATAACGGCTGTAATCCTTAGTTCCAAAAGCTGTAATATATGGCCATATATAGATGCTTTACAATGATGGTTCTATAAAATATGTCCATCTATATTGAATCCTGATTAAATACTTATAAGGATCGTAATTAATGTAGTTTATTAAGAAAGAACACTCTCCTTTACACAGCACTTGTAGTCTATGATAATATAGGGCTAGGCATATAGCCAAAACTCACGGTACCCACTTAAGAAATGTCCTGGCTCCTAGGGCCGTGAGATGCAGTGCGAACCGACCCGCTTTTTCCCTGACAGCACGTGGCAATTAGAACACAAATCGGCTCCAGGGTCTGCAGAAAGTACTACGGTCTGATCCGCTGGTATTCCCGACAGCGTGTGGCACAATGCAGATGACTCATTCGTTCGGAAGAAGGTGGTCCGTGTGCACCGACTGTATGTAGCGTGAGTTCCTACTAAGTAGCAGGCCCGCCAGGAGTGGAGTTTCCTCCGTTTGGTTCCACTCACTGTGAGGCGGTGCTACTCATTCAGCTTGTTATAGTAAAAGTTTTTGCTTTGCTGTGTTCCTTCTTTGTAATTCTCAAGTGTCGGATAGAAGAGCCGTCTATTGAACATATTGAGATAAAGTATGCCGGAAAATACAATCACTTTGGCACGTTTCTCCCTATTTGGGTGTCCTCAGAAAGTGTTTTTTGGTCCTCTCCCAATGCATTTAAATAGAGACTCTGATTAGAGAAATTCCCACACCTGAGTGAGAGTCTAGTGCTCATGGGTCCTAGAGAGCCATGTCAATATAGTACAATGTATTACAATGTTGCTATAGGCAGCAAGTACGTTTCCTATGAAACTATAGAATTTATACAAAGTATTTATCTGGTTAACAATGTAAGTCGCAATTGAAATATACTAGAGTAACATATGCTATTATAGAACATATACTTTAAATTAATAAAAATAAAATAAATAAATAAAATTAAAATCAGCTAGATGTAAACATATAAAAATAAAAATAGATTAAATACATATGAGTAAACGCCTAAATACATGCAACTGATATAAATTGGATATAAAGAGAGATCTAGAAAATAGGTAAATAGATATAAAGCCTCTTAACTTATACATCCACTAATCCATTTAGATTGTGGTACTATATGGTATAGCCCTAATATAAAGATCATAATTATAGAGTGTGACACCCATGTGTCTACATACAAATCCATACATACATGCATACATAGTATATACACATACGTATACACATGCATATGTATATATATATATATATATATATACTCTTACATATACATACACATACATACATGTACATAGATATATACACACATATATCAAATATATATTACTCTAAACCTATGTGTATCAGTCTATTACTAACTGCATATCAGTAGGATGGGTATAAAACCAATACACACGACACCCCCACACATATAAATTAACAGATAGAAACATGAGGATGCATGTACATATATAAATCAAATAGAGTGCTGTTTCCCACGTCTCTATATAATGTATAAATGTATGTACTTCAACTTAAAATATGGAACATATCAATAATATCTCTCTCCCCTTACACCGATACCACCTCCAACAATAATTTATTCCTTAAAAATGATTTAGCTCTATCATATCATTGAGACCAAACGGCACGAGGGTCCCTAATTTATATGTCCATTATGCCTCTCTGTCACGAATTTGTCCCCCCAACGGTTGATTTTATTTGTTCAATTCCCATAAACCTAATAACCCCTATATCGCCTTCATGGACTTCTTGAACATGTTTAGAGACAGAGTGTTTGCGGTTTTTCTTTATGATGTTCCTCCGATGTTCCTGGAACATAACCCCTACTTTTTGTGTGGTATGCCCCACATACATTTTTCCACATTTGCATATTAATAAGTAAATTATATAGGTGCTATTGCAATTTGTGAATGATTTAACTTTACATTTTTCTTCACTATTGGTTGAATAAAATTTTATATTCTTCTTTTAAGTTAATTTACATGAAATACAGTTAATTCTTCCACATTGATGGAACCCGGACAGTTTTTTTGGTAGCCATGATTCTAACATACCATCTGTACTAACCTCTGGTTTCAATAGACTATGGACTAAGTTGTCCCTCAAATTTCTCGCTTTTCTAAATACAATATTCGAACCCTTATCCGTAATAGGTTTAAGGAAGCTATCAAGTTGGAGGATAGGGTAATTTTTTTAAATTATCTTTTTAATTTAGTGTGCCTGTGAATTATATTGCATGATAAAACATAAATTATTGTCTTTATTTGTGTTCTCATCAATATCCTTTTGTTGGTTTTTCACGATCAGTTTCAAGTGCTCTTTTATAAGCTAATTCAGTTATTTCCTCTGGGTATTTTTGTGTTTTGAAAGCATTTTTTTAATTTAGTGCTCTGTGACATGAAACCCTCAACAGATGAGCAATTTCTCCTATATCTTAAAAACTGCCCAACCAGAATATTATTTTTCCAACTCTTATTGTGGTTACTTTTGTAATGTAAAAAGTGATTGGTGTCCACCTCCTTACAATAATTTAGAGTAGATAACTGTCCATCCACTATATTCACTGTGATATCTAAAAAAATTAATGCTCGTGCTACTGTATTGTGATGTAAACTTAAGGAAACCGAAGGAATTACAATTAATACAATCAATAAATTGTGATATAGATGAACTGTCCCCATCCCAAACTATAAACAAATCGTCAATGAAACGGCAGTAGGAAACCAGATTCGCCCCAAATGGGCCATCCCAAATGTACTGTTGTTCAAATGCGCCCATAAAAAGGTTTGCATAACTTGGGGCGAATCTGGTCCCCATCGCCGTTCCCTTGCGCTGTAAATAATATACACCATCAACCAAAAAATAATTGTGTTCTAAAATAAACTTAACACCTTCCACCAAAAACCCGATGTATTCTCATCTCCAGCCAACACATTTTTCTTCTGTAAGAAGCCATTGAGAGCCTTTCTCCACACCACCCCTGGGATTGTGAGATTGATCTTGATGATTACTCCTGAACTCTTTTACGGCATCCAGGGGGCTAACATCTTCACCAAACTGGATCTCCTTGGTTCCTACAAGATATTTGTACAGGACCTCCTGTACAAATATGTTGTCTGTTTAGCTGACATTTTGATTTTTTTTTGGTTATTACCTTGCAGGCCTGCTTCTTCACAGCAACATTAATTCTTTTATAGAGGAACACAGCGCTGTGGTAGATACTGAATTAATATTGTAAGTGTTATTGCAGTGGCTGAAATAAAAAAATCACTACACCGGTTTAGATAAATTAAATAACAATTTAATAAATTTTTTAAAATATATATAGAGTATGAAATAAATATCAAACATAAAAATCTATAAAAACTTCTGCACCACTCATAGTATAGACACCTGAGAAATTCCAATAATGTTGTTGGATCATGCACATATAAGAGCTTATTATAAACAAAAATGTAGGGAACCTGATGGTAGGCAGGGTATCTCAAATCCGTTTGCCGAATACACCGATGTTATGGTGTCACAATCACTCCGTCAGCTGGTAAGCACAATCTCCCAAAATGACACAGTCACAGCAATCCCTGCGGGGGCCGCTGGGACGAATGTCGATGGGCACCAAAGGATCCGGAGTGTCGGCTAATGGAGGACCTGCTATCGTGGCTTCCTCACCGCTCAATGTCCGCACATGTAAAGAACTCTCCGCCCACTTGGTAAGCGTAGTACGGGTGGCCAGCCCGATACTAGATGTAATCCGCAGCGTACCTTCAGTCGTGGGTTATTGTCGTGGGTTATTGTTTCCAATAATGTCCGTAACATTAGGTGTAGAGAAGGAAAATTAGATACAGGTGTCCGTTTGAGTATAGATGCAGTTATGTGTAGTCCCCAGCAACGCGTTTCGTCTCAAGCACGGAGACTTTCTCAAGCTGTGTCTTCATAGCAACATTACAATGCAGTTTCCAAGGTCTGCACAGGTGAGGCCACTCCAATTAATCTGTTTAAACCCTGCAGCCCTGCTCTCCAGTGCCAGGGTATCACACTTACTTTGCTTTCGTCGTGTTGTACTGAAACACGTTCTTTATTGTTTCTGCATATCTTCTTGTGTGTTTCATTATTCTTTGTGTCCTGTTCCCAATTCCTTCCTGTCTCCTTTCATGATCATATCACCATGCTTCTGCCTATCTTCCATCAAATTCCATGTATCATCTTCCACCAGCTTTTTCCTCCACCCCAGGACTGTTACCTGTCTAGCGACCTGCCGTGGCCCGCAGCCAAGACCACCTTCACCAGCAGCTTTAAGGTTGACACCATTGGGGCCCTGGTTGTTTCATTGTAAATTCGTGACATTCCTTATCCTTAAAAGCTGTTGCTTCCTCATGTTTTAAATGTAAAGATGCCGAAACAGGAATTGGAGAAGATACAGCGAGCTCTCAGGCTCTTTGGTGGCATATTCCCTGGGAATACAAACTTAGTATAACAGCAAGAGAATGGAAAACTGAGAATTGGGAACATAGATGGTAGGGAAAAAATACAATAAATACAAATTGCTAAATTTAGCATATGGGTGGTGTAGCTCAAGGTTTAAACACTAATTTGCATATGTCATAGTGCACAAGCCAATGTAGTAAATGGTGTTCCCCATATAAGTGAAAGCTTTTTCAGTAAAGGAGCTATATTTTGTAGCCTTCCAACATAAAGGAAACTAATAAGACCAGTAGCTGTGAAAGATAAAAAAAAAGTATTTGCAGTATAAAACCCTTACTGGCTGCAGTGGAAGTCAAATGTTTGCATTATGTAAAAGAACAATAATGTAGGTTGCAGAAAAGGTCTCTAGTGGACAGCTAAGAAGTGAGTCTTGATGAGAAGTTGTCAAGATGGAAAAAATAATCTTGCAGCTGTAAGTGAAGGTGTAATATAAGTATTTGTCCACCAGAAGGCACTGTCACACAGAGAACAGGTGATTATGCACACATGAAAGTTTGGAGTCTAGAAGAAATGTATGTGATATTGCATGCAGGTATATAAGTATACAGGGACGCACTTACCAGTTTGATACCCTGGGCAAGATTTTCACTGGTGACACCCTAGAACTGGGTGAAGGTTGGCGGTACAAACTTTTTCGAAAGGGTAGTTTCATAGCATGGAATTGCGAAATGACTCTCAAATCAATTGCTTCTGTCTTGAGGAGGAGAAGCAATTGATCCACCTTAGAATAAAGTCTCTGGGCTGAATTATGAGTATTGATCTTACGCTATCCCTTACCCTAATCCTTACCCTAACCTTCTCCTCCCCACATCCTAACCCTAAGACTTACTTCCCCGCAGTCTGATCCTAACACTTCGCTCCCTGTAGCCTAACCCTAAGACTCCCTTACCTGCAGCCTAACCTTCAGACTCCTATCCCCATAGCTTAACCCTAAGACTCCCCTCCCTGCAGCCTAACCCTATGACTCCCCTAACCACAACCTAAATCTAAGACTCCCCTTCACGTAGCCTAACCCTAAGCTCCCCTCCATCACAGCCTAACCCTAAAACTTACCATAGAGTCCTACTTACCTGTCTTGTCAGTACAGCAGGGTGTGACGAGTCTGTGGCGGTGTTTTCGAATTAATGGGTGAGTACTTATAAGTATATATGTATTATGGATGAGTGATATATGGAAGTTGGATGATCAGTGTAGAGTTGAATAAAACAGAAATATAGTAACATAACTTGTAGCATGTATAACAGCATTACATTGAACAGTATGTGCTAGCTGTTTATTTCTACACGTGTATCTTGTCCAAGTGAATAATGTCTTTGTTACAGGAATTTGATTTCAGTTATAGTGTCCATGTGCTGCTCGGCTCTGTGGGAACCAAGGTCTTTTTAAACTAAATGTTATTTTTATTAACTTGCATGATGACAACAGTTTAATATATTGGTCCCTTTAAAAATGGGATATCTGATATAACCTAATTTGGGCCTTAGCCTTACGTTATATGTTTTCACATTCTTTAAACTGTAATAGTTGTGTAATCAAGAACTGCAATCCTGCAAATTACAGGACGCCATGCAGATTATTTTTCCTCCTAAAAGCATGACAGTACGAAAAAGGAGAGGAGATCGTACTCTGTGGTACGTGGAACAACTTGGTAGCCACCTGAGGTAAGAGTTTTATCTTACACTGCTCCATGTGCTAACTTGTCTGGTCTGCTGATTTTGTGTTGTCATGCATGGTAAGTCTTTTTTACTATATATGACTTTGAATATTGTAAGCAGAGTGCCATTAAACTCTTTTTTAGTTAGAATACCTTTGCATTGCCCAGGCCAAGCATACATTTCAAAATCTGCCGTTACTGTCAAGGTAAAGGACACTTTACAAGAGAGTGCTTTTAAAAATCACAGACCTCCTCAGAAAAAGCCCTAGGACCAGATTTACCAAGGTGAGTTAACCTAAAAATCGCGGCACATTTTTTTTTTCAAAAATCACCGGATTTACAAAGTGGAGAGGTCTCCTGTCGATTTCCATACTCCTGCGATGTGTGGCGATTTTTAAAGGGTTTATTGGCCATGATTTATCTTTTAATCCCGGCGAATTAACCCTTAAAAATTGCCACACATCATGGCCCTTATTACATTTAATATTTTATTAGGTTTACTAAAAAAAAATGTACTTAATATTTAAGTTTAAGAAATATGAATAATACCATTATTTATTAATACTTTTGTTTTTTTAATAACATTTTTTATTTAGTACACAATGCAACAAAGTTACAATAATATTACACTATACAATGCATGACATGGGCGTTTGATAACAGCATCATGAAATTGTACAATTACCTTTCCGTAAATAGGAGGAATATGTTGAAGTTAGCATTATAACTCAGTGAACAATCGCAACATTACAACCAAAAATATGTCCTAGAATACATAATTACATAGCTCTGAGTAACAGATTATTATGAGACAATCCCTTTTATAATTTATAGGAGGAGCCGTGGCTCAGCAGCCCAAACGTGATGAGTCTCACTCAGTCTAATAATAGTGGGGGTTCATTAGTAAGGGAACGTAGTGCGTACCAGGATGTATGTTGTAAAGATGAGTGAATATTTTGTTTAATGAGGCCTGGTAAAGTATTCATGTATGACTCCCAGAGTTATAAGAAGGCCTTAGATTTCTTTTCTTTGTCTAATAGGGTTTCCACCCAGTCCATTCTAAAAAAGATAGTAGTATTTTAATAGAAACGGAGGCACCTTCTAGCATTTTAATAGAAACGGAGGCACCATCTAGCATTTTAATAGAAACGGAGGCACCATCTAGCATTTTAATAGAAACGGGGGCACCATCTAGCATTTTAAAAGAAACAGGGTCCCCATCTAGTATTTTAATAGGAACAGAGGCACCATCTAGTATTTTAATAGGAATGGGGGCAACATCTAGTATTCTAATAGGAACAGGGGCATGTTTTATTCTGTCATATGTTAAGGGTATATATTTTCAGAAAATATGTTTAGGGTGTGGACATTATAAATAAACGATAATAATAATAAAATGATGTATCTGGCAGAATGCCATTAACCTTTGCAATGCTGCCACTTATGGTACTAAATACATGGGCATTCTAGTACTATATGCCGCAGCATGCTATGGGTTAATAGCATGCTGCGCCTGGGGTATTAATTATTATTAAGGCACATTTTATTCTTTTTTATTACTATTATCCTTTTAACTTGTTAATTAATTAAGGATATAAATAGCATTCATGTAAAGGCACTCCAATAAGTAATAATAACTGCATCCGGGAGAGACACTACAAGACAAGTCTGAACTTGCCCGTTGCATAGTTAGTGCAAGAAGGGTTCAACTGCCGCGCTTAATGTTTTTTTACTCCTGTTCCCAAAGGCATCCCAAAATGAAACTTATACCAAAGAGAGATTGGTCTGGATTCACAACACCGCATTTTTTTTTTTACTTATGAGCATGGTTGCCTACTTTTGAAAAGTCATTTCAGGGAGAAAAGTAAAAAGCATAGGGGCGGTCCCTGTGTCGCCGGGGGGAGGTCCCTGTGTCACAGGGGCCGTCCCTGTGTCACTGGGGGGAGCGGTCCCTGTGTTGCCAGGGTTTGTGTATGGGTGTCCTGAAAAGGATCCAGCCTCCCCCTCAG